>JABAJU010000339.1:0-10523 GCA_018220975.1 Tephrocybe sp. 9980TJB | reverse complement strand
CGGGGGTTAAATATTTTTTTTTTGTAGGGAAAAATTAGGCTCACGGTGTTTGGAAAAAAAAAAAAATTTAAAACCCCCCCCCCCCCCCCCCCCCCCCCCCGCCCTTTGCTGCGCCCTCGATCATGATCGGTGGGTGGGATGTAAATCGACGTAAACAGGATGGTCGGCGCGATCGACGATCATCAGTAAGAAAAATCTACCTCTCAATTTTATAAACTAGAACTGCCTCGTGCACCTATAAATATGGGCGTTCTTGTGCTTAGATTGAATCCATTCTCCTTCTTTCTCAGAAGACTCCAATCACACTCTCTTTGGTCACTCTTTGACTCGACGACCTTCTTTCGCTCATTGCGACTTCTGTGATACGCTATCATCATGAAGCTATCCTCCACCTTCGTTACTTTCATCTCCTGCCTATCTCTCGCTTACGCGGCACCGGCATCTGTTAGTGGGCTGGCCCCCTCTGAGCAACTCGAGTCCCGCGCTGCGAGTTCGTCCAATGTAGCCGCAGCTTGGTACCCCGGCTGGGAGTCTTCTTCCTTCCCTCCGAGCAAGATCTCTTGGTCGAAATACAACGTCATGGTCTACTCTTTCGCGTATGTGCATTTTTCTATCCATCGTCGCGCATGCTGTTAACAATTTCTTTTCTTCTTTGAAGTGAGACGACCAATGACGCAAACATGGTCTCCCTTGAGGCTTCGAGCCCCAGCACGATCCCTCAGTTTGTCAGTCTCGCTAAGAAGAATGTATGTCTTCTCTCTTTTTTAAAAAAGGCTGGTTCTGACCAAGGTACTTAGGGCGTCAAAGCGCTCCTCTCCGTCGGTGGATGGTCTGGTTCAAAGTACTTCTCCAACCACGTTACCTCTGCTAGCCGCGCCAAGTTCGTCTCCGTATGCAAGAACCTCGTGACGAAATATGACCTTGATGGTCTTGATTTTGAGTGCGTTCTTTTTTTCTCTTGCAGACGCCGCTTTTTGTTGATGACACTGTACCTCATACAGCTGGGAATTCCCCAACCAGTCAGGTGACGGCAATAAATACTCTTCCTCCGACGCCTCCAACTATTTCGCCTTCCTTTCCGACCTCCGAAAGGCACTAGGCTCCAGTAAAATGATCACCATGGCGGTCGGCACCTCGCCGTTCGTTGGTTCCGACGGCCAACCCTTGTCCGATGTGTCCTCTCTGGCAAAGGACATCTCTTACATTGGTAAGTATCTTGGTGTGTGTACTGGAACCGAAATCTGATGCCGGCGATACAGCTATCATGAACTATGACATCTACGGCTCCTTCTCTACGACCACTGGCCCCAATGCTCCTCTGGATCTCTCCTGCGCTTCGAAGGCCAACGGCAACCCTTCAGCCACCTCCGCCGTCGCAGCGTGGTCTCAGGCTAAGATGCCCCTTGACCAGGTATGTTCCTGTCACACCAGACTCAAAAGCCATCCTGTTTATCTTAGTATGCCTTTAGATCGTTTTGGGAGTCCCTGCCTACGCTCACACCTACTCTATCTCCTCTTCGCAAGCCCTCTCCGGAAACAAGATTTCTCTCTACACCTCGTTCTCCGGTGCTGGCCCTAACGATGGCGACTACACATTCGCCCAGATGGTCTCTGCTGGACTCCTTAACAAGTCTGGCAATCCCGCAAGTGGTATTTCTTACCTCTTCGACAGCTGCAGCAAAACGCCATTCATCTACGACGAGAGCTCCAAAGTCTTGTTCTCCTACGATAACGCAGAGAGCTTTGGTATGTGATCCCAGCTAATTACAACAGTCAGGCTTTTCTTACCTTGTTTGACTTCAGCCGACAAGGCCAAGTTTATTGCCAGCAAGGGCATCAAAGGCTTCGCTATGTACGATGTTACCGGCGACTACAATAACATCTTGATCGATGCTATCTCTGCCGCTATGTAATTTGCTTGTACTCACCGCTGTACTTACTGCTACTGTAATGGTGTACCCAACATCATGCGGATCTGCCCTGGTGGCACCCCTGCATGGTATAACTAACTTATCGATATTTATATAGTATTATATGCTCATTATAATATATATATCAACTGTGCTTTGACGTTCATCTCGTCCTTGTCTTCTCTTTATAGCCTGTATACAGCGAGGCTTGAAAGATTCGTTAACATGAACGATGGCGCTCGATTTCAATTAATTGGATTATGATGATGATATTGACGTCGTATAGAAATCTCTGTGTGCGGTTCTCCGATGCTTTCGATCTTCTGTTACCTTGCCGCTTGTCAGTGCAAAAAAAGCTCACTTCGGAGAAACGGCGATGCCAACCGTTTTTGACATCATTTCCACACGTGGTACATTTACCTGTCAATCCTCGTTGAATAGGTTCGTTGAGTGATCTTAGTTCTCCTCTCATCTAAACACTGAGAGGTGGAATTCTTGCTGATCGGTTGTTGCGTGAGAAGAAGTGGCCAGAAGAAATTCAGAGGGGACGAGAAGAGGTAAAATGTATGTGCATTGAATATATGCGAGTCGCGACGTATATTTTCCTGATCTTCACGACCGTGACAACGTCGTTAAGTTATCTTACTGGAATTTCTTATTCTGCTCAATGACGGCAATAGGAGAAGGAGGCGTCGGGCTTGGGATTGGGAAAGAGGACAAAGAATCTCGCAACTCTTAAGGGAATAATGACTCACTACAGTCGACGCACAGCATTGAAACCAAATCACCATATGCATATTTTTGGAAGTTCCTGTTTTGCTGTTATCGTATGGTCCTATGCATAGGGGTGCAATAATGATGAAAAAGGCGCTCTCGTTGTACTGCGTGCATACATACCCGGCTCTAGCGGTGTGGACCACTGCGGTGGGTCTTCAACTTTAAAAACTAGATAAGCCAAAGATAAGCGCCATGCCTACTGCCGAGAAATGTTAATACGCAGCTATCATGGCCTGGTGTGTGCAGAGCCCAACCAGGTACACTCGATTCGAGTCGCTCGACGTTCCGTTCCATTTACAAGACGCTGACCCAGGCCATTGTATCACGCTCAAATCAAGGTGCCTGCATGCCATAAAGGTCGTATTGAGCACATGGTCACGCACGCAGGCGGAGGGATGAGAACAGCGATTAAAAAACCTTACATAAAAGGGCAAGTACAGATACAATCAAACGCAGTCAGTGATCAGTTATACGTTATACATCACATATAAGCGAAGGCAAAAGATGAATACTAAGTACTAAGTACAAGATAGCAAGGGAAAAGACAAACAACACTAAGAACCGGGATGGTCAGTCAATTGACAGTTCAATTCAGCACAGGGCCTCGGGTTCGGGTGAAGTCCTACTTCCCTACCTATGCATGAGGACCACGACACCACGCGTCACGCATCGACATCCATCTCCCCCTGCCCCCTCACCTGCACTCCAACCGTCCCATCTTCCGGCTCCGCCTCCACATCCATCCCAACAATCTTCACCTCGTCGTTTTCCCCGGCCCCAGCCCCAGCCCCAGTCCTGCCTTTGGCTTTGGCTCTATCTTTGCTAATGGCAAGCCCCTCATCACCTTCACCCTCACCCTCGCTCTGGGCTTCAGCTTCATCCAACAACAACCCCGCCACGCTCTTCGGTGTGCCATACCTCGACCCTCCCCCTTCTCTTATCGTCATCGAACTCAACCCCAGCCCTATCGGCACACCAGCACCCGACCCCGCTCCCAAACCCGCACCCGAGCCAGATCCAGAGCCACCATACCCATACCCATGCACATACCCAGGCGTATGCGACCCCGCCCCGGGTGTGGACGGCACGGACCCACCCGTACCCGTATATGACGACAAGGACATGGACGAGGAGGTTGAGGCGGAGGCGCCGAAGTACGGCGTTGACATCGTGTCAGACCCGAAGCTCGAGTCGCGTCGGTGCCTGTGGCGGAGGCCTAGGGTGGTGAAATCGAGTTCCGCGTCGGTGTCGGCGTCGTTGGAGGGTGAGGATGCTGATATCCTCGTGCTCGTTGCGTCCTCTGGACGTTCACCGCGTTGTAGGCCTACAGTCCTGAATCTCCCAACCCAACTATAAAAAAGATCGAGTCGTTAGTCCATCAAGGCCCAAAATCACCAAAAAAAAAGAAAAAGAAAACATACGCATCCGCCCTATCTAAACTATCCCTCACGACACCCGTCACACCACGCATCATATCTAGACTCTCCGTCGCAAGCGTTAATATCCGCTGCGCAGCGACCATCGCGGTCCCCGCGGACACCGGCTCCCCACCCTCGTCTTGCTGCCCATGGGCGTGGGGATGCTGGGGCCGAGTGTGTCTCGCCATCGGCGACGTGGCCCTTGACGAGGGCGCAGAGCCTGCGCCGCCGGCGGTGCGTTCCCGCCCTCGGCGGTTAGTCCTCCGCACGGGGCCTCCGCTTCCTGAAGCTTCAGGAGATGCACCATCCCTATCCCTCTCCCTCTCACGCTCGCGCTCAACCCCATCCTCCCGACCAGGCGTCCCAACCTTCTGCGCCCACCTCTGCGGCAACTCCAAAATAAACCCCCTCACCCTCGTGCGCGCGGGCTCAGGCAGCGCACCCCCCGCGTACTTGCTCACAACGTCCACGACCTGCTTGACGGTGTGCACGATATCGCGGCGCACAGCGACGAGGGTGCGCATGTGTGCTTGGGATATGGGCGGGTGGGGCGTGCGTGCAGGGGTGTGCTGGAGGCTCGCAGTGAAGTCGCGGAGTATGAGGATTTGCGCGTCGATGTGGGCTGTTGCGTACTACCAGATGTTAGATATCAGATGAAGTGAGATGGTGTTGAGAAATGACGTAAACGTACTTGGAGCCATTCCAGGCAATATTTGAGACGCCGGAGAGATTCTTCGCTCAGAGCCGCACTCAGGCCGCCGGCTTCGAGGAGGACTGCCTGCCACCGGCTACGTTGTGCGACTTGACGCTCCTCAGTCTGAGCATGGGTCTGAGTCTGAGTTCGTGACGATGACGACGACGATGGCGCCAACTCCGGTGGCGGCGGCGGCGCGGGGCCTACAAATGGGCTACTAGCCTGAATCCAACTCGCTTTTCTCCCCTTCGGCGCGCGCTGAGTCCCAGCCTCGTTGTCGGTTTCAGGCTCAGACTTCAGTTTGACCTTTGGGAGGCCGGGATTGGGGGACTCGAGTGGTGCGGAGCCGTTTTGATTCGAGTTGGATGAGATGGGTTGGTTGGAAGTAGGGGATGTGGGAGGGGAGGTGGTGCTTGTCGATGGGCGACGGTATCTGTCAAACTGTAACAGTTGTAAGTAATGAGTAAGCGAAGTATCGAGATCGGGGACTGACTCTGTCGAGTTGCCTACAAGCAAATTCATCGAGTTGGTTTACGTTTACTGGAAGACGGTCGATTACAGGACGTGAGATTGTTTTGACGCTCGACTCCATCATCTCAGCTCCGTACTACTCAATGCCCTCAATCACATGTTTGGCTGTATATTGTTCTAGCTCACCTTGACAACGCGAGACGATGCTTTGCCCTGTTCATATAAGCTCAGCGCAGAGTTGACGAGAGGGATATGCGACACCCTGGACACAAAGGGTGAAGAATCTGAAGAGCTGGGACCTGCTGTTCACGTTGTAAGTGTGAGTGTGAGGGGGGGCAATAAGACTGAGCTTACGATCTGCTCTGAGGGCGTTATTCCTCATGTCGCCTAGAGCACTGACAGCGATACGTTCGCTCTCATCCTGGTCGTGGAGGTCGTCCATGGTGGTCCTGGCTAGAATACAAACTCAAATAATTCAATTCCATGTGTTAGACTATAACATGTGATTTTCACCGATCCATCAAGGCACTCAACATCGGGAAACGCTCGGGATCTCATCGGCCCGCTCAACCGCGGCATCCCAACCTCATACTAAGACCTAGGGCTCAAGCTCAAGCCGCACCAAGGAATACAAAATCTACAGCTTCAGCAGGAGTATATAGCCAACGCATACATAGGGTCGACGTCATAATCTCTGACGCCAAAAGGCGAAAAAGAAAGTTCTGATACAGATCAATACCATCGTCAGGCTGTCAGGATGGGGAACGCTTCCCCAAAGAATATGCAGCCCACTGACCCATCTCTTATCATAAACTACAAGAACGGAGTATTTGCTTGCCAACAGAATAGCGCTTAGGTACGCTGGGGCGCTTAATACATACAAGTAATATCTGAATCCTGATTGGAAGGAGTCAAGACTTTTAGGAAGAGAGCAATTTCAATGAAGAATACACACGGCAGCCCGAAGCCGGTTCATGGCATGACAACGTCCTTTACTTCAAGTATGTATCTATGTAAGTCACGCAATCATAGCCGCTCATCCGTTAAAATGAGTAGCCCAGTTTGCAACTGGATAGATGGGTAAGGATACGAGATTAATTTTTTTAAAAAAATGGAGTAGACGCACGTCTACGCTTATACATAATATTGACCCGCCTGGTTTATTCCACACACCGTGAGGCCTAGGATTATCAAACCCACGATACGATAGAGAGATCTAAACCTTCTTTCCAGCACTAAGAAGGGGGTTGCTGTTCCAGATGCGAGAGAAGCGAGGCTGTAGCAGGGACTGAGGCAGAGGCAGGGGGGAGCTTGAGGGTTTGAGGGTTTGATCTAGGTCGAAGTCGATGGGACCGTTGGCACAGTGCGTAAATGCCGCATGCGTGCGTGTGTCCGAGACAGGTGTGAGTTACAAATAATCAATCTTCAATTCTTGAATGGATGGACTTGAACTGAGACAGGTTCCAACACTCGACACAAACCTACAGTACTACAACAAAGCCTCGACGCTCTTCAACAAGCTTCGGGATCAAGCGTCATACGGATTCGTACCGGAGTAGGCAAAGGTTGCGATTGTGCAGGAGGAAAAGCCAGAGGGAGAAGCTAAGGCGCCAGTAAAGGATCCATTGGAATGACCCATGACCAAATATCGAGCGTTCTGATACCTGGTTCCTGAGGGATCGTCACAACCAATTCTTCAGTTACTTACACTCAAATTAACGGTCACTGAATCCGAGGATCGAGTAGTAGGTGTCGAAAAGAAGCGCTGTGGAGGTCTGAGCGTGAGACATTCTACACTTGGTCGACAGATCACAATCAATCGCCTTTTGTCTCCTCCCATAGCTGCTTCTCTTGTACCCAGCAACTTCTTACTAGCATTTTTTTGCAATGCAGAACATCGACATAACCAAGAAACCACTTGGATTAAGGCTCCTGGCCTTAGGTATGGCTGTTGTCCCTCTATGCTTTCAATTTTAACAATATTGGATTGGTCTCCAGATGATGGTGGAATACGTGGCCTGTCCAAGCTGATCATCCTCCAGGAAATCATGCACCAGCTCAAGAACCTAGAAAAAAAGGATTCTGTACCCAAGCCCTGTGTCACAACAATCCTACTTGTCATGTACTCAATGAAGCTGAATTGGTTATTGATGCAACTTATCCAGTTGCATGCCTTGTAAGCATTGGAGAGGTCTTTACACTGAGCCACCTATTCCAGTACAGGTCTGGCCAGAGTCCAGTTGGACTGTCCAAATTTGGCTGGACTCTGACTGGACTCTGAGGAATAGCCTGGGTAACTCATGGATACTCTGGGCATGACCCATACTCATACCCACAAAAGCTCATACCCATAGGTCTGGATGTTTCAAGTTCTTCAATGTTGAACTGATAGTTTTGGTCAAAAATGTCTCTCACAATACCCTTTGCTGTTGTAATCCACTGAGCTTCCCAGCCATTGTCCTTGAAGTAATCGGTTTTGTAGCAAGGATGTAAAACTGTATACAATTGAGAACCATATGTAAAATATGATAAATAGCTCACTCATTGCAATACAATAGACTTCTGAGTCATCAGTTTTTGTATAATAGCAGTTGAGAGTCTTCTTTGTGATGCCAATTGATGCACAAAGTGCAGATAAAGAGTTCAGATCCAGACTAACAGTGGTGAGCTTTTTGTCAATTAAGTCTATTGCAGAGATCATGCTTGCAAGATTAGAAGTCGACCAAGAGAAGAAGAGCATTGCGTCTTTGAGTACCTAGTATTGTGTAATAATGAGAAACAAAGTCACGATGATATAATTTGATGACTAACCTCTAGAATATTTTGTAGTTGTTCCACTGCTTTTCACTTCATATCACTCAAATTATAGTCCCTCAGCTTGTTTTTCCTATCATTTATCATCAAATTGACTGCTGCTTGGTACTTCAAGGCTAGATCAAGCATATCAAAAGTTGAATTTCAGCACATTGAAACATCTCTAGGGATCAGCTGATCCTCCAACTTCAAGTCCTTCAAGATGCACCACCATTCTGGGAGAAGAGGAGTGGTAGAATTAAGTACTTTAAATGATAGCTTTTAGATCTAAAAGAGTGTCAAAATAGCTTGAAATTCAGGTGAGTCATGGGTTTACCTTCACTAGCATAAGTCTCAATGGAGGGAGACTCTTAGACAGATTTGCATGCTCTCTAGGGCTTAGCAACAATACCTCATCAACCCAGCCATCCATATCATCATTTGGAATGTCCATTTGTGTGCTAGCCCTAGTATTAAGCTCCTCCAGATTAATGCCTTCAGCCAGGTCTTGTAATTCACGTTTGAGCTCAAGTTCAGCTTCATCACAGTCATTTCTAAGAGTGTTGAGTGCTGCCTGCATGTTCATCTGTGGAACATCAAACACATTAAGCAGGCTTTTCGTGACAAAGTTAATGATGTGTGCAAAGCACCATGTCCGGTTTGCACCTCCAAGAAAAGCAATAAGCCATTCTTCAAGTTTCTCAATCATGACATTGTTGACACTAGCATTATCACAGGTAATACTTAGAATCTATTTTGCTGTAAGCTTTATATTGCTTTTTGTTAGAATTATTCTCTCACCTTATGACCAGCAGCAAGGACATCTTCACCTCAACACTTTTTGACATGCTTTGGCATGTTACTGATTGATTGAGCATCTTTTGTATCAAAAAAATAAGTAATACAAGTGCAACATCTCTTTGCAGTGCACATGAATACATGGCTTTTTTGCTCTTTGTCATTGTATACAATTTCAGGATCTGGCTTAAAGAATGCATAAACAGGAGTATGCCAGCCCTTTTGCATATAATTTGCATACATTAATAACAATTCTACAGATAATGCAAGCACCTTATGAAGTTCTAATTGATCTACTGCCTTCTGATCAATCTTCTCAATATCAGACTCTGAGAAAGACAAAGATGGTGGCTCAATGAGCTGGAATGACCATCCTGGTCGAGTTTTGGATGGTGAAATAGTCTGTGAAGAGGGATTATCTCCAGGGGTGGCAGAATCAACATAAGAACCCATACCCATACCCATACCCATGAAATATATTTTCATATATGTACAAGCAATCTCATTCACTTAGATTCAGAGCTGTATAGTTTAATGATTATAAAACATGGAAGCAAACTTTATTGTGCACATCAATACACCTCACCAAATGACTCTCAAAGCAGATGATCCTTGCAATATTGTAATGGAGAAATGCAAGCAGAGCATAACAGAACAGGCACAAGCTGTCATAAAATCAGTTAAAAATGTTATTCGCTGCATGTCCTCAGCAGGTACACCCACAAATGAACTCAATTCACAATCTGTAACCTCTGACACAGTCAAAAATGTAGAGGAGCACCCGCCAAAAAAAAAAAAGAGAGCGACAGATAAGACAACTAATGCACCTGGTGCAGATCAAACCCATGCCCACACCCACCACACTCATAGGTATGATCCATGTGGGTTACCTATATCCAGGCTATTCCCTAACTCTGACTGGACTTTAGGAACTATTTTGTCACCCAAATTGTTCATTTTTAGTGAGTCCGGTCATTCTTAAGTCTGGTTGGAGTCCAGCCAGACTTTTGCAGTCCAGTATCAGTCTGGCCAGATTGACCAGACTTTTTGTCTACCAGACTCTGGCCATACTATGCTGGACTCTGACTAGACCTGTACCAGAATAAATAGCTCAGTGTGGAATTTATTTATGTACTGTATATTTTATGTATTAACAATCTATACAAGACTACATTATATAAAATCTTGCACTATACATATTTACCAAGTACATACCAGGTATGTAGAATCTCTAATATGATGAGGTGTATGACATTATAATGTGAATGTGATTATGATAAAGTGTGGCATTACATTGTGAATGTGAATGTAATGGACTCTGACCAGACTTTGACTGGACTCTAACCAGACTCCAACTGGACTCCAGCCAGATTTGGCCAGTCCAGCTAGACTTTGACCAGATTAGATGGCTCAGTGTAAAGTACTGGCATTGGAGCAGGGCATCTTGGCATTATTTCTTGGAAGGCATCCAAGTCTTTGAACCACTTGGTGGATATTGTTAGGGGACAATCTGCCAGGGGACAACCAACCTTATCCACTCTATCTTTTACATCTTCACTCCTTCTCTTTTCTGTTCATTATCTGTCTAGTTTATCTAAAAGATATACTCACCACTCATTTAAAATCTCTTTCCTTATATTACATCCTCCACAATCACTTCTA
>JABAJU010000338.1:0-10611 GCA_018220975.1 Tephrocybe sp. 9980TJB | reverse complement strand
GAGGGTGCCTGCTATTTTCAACAGGACAATGACCCCAAACACACTTCTAGGAGGGCCAAAAAGTGGATGGAGGACAATAACTTCCAGGTAATGTGGTGGCCAGCTCAATCACCTGATCTTAACCCTATTGAACACCTCTGAGAACACCTCAAAGATCGTCTCAAGGAATACTCAACAACCCCTAGTGGAGTGCATGAATTGTGGGAGAGAACAGTGGAAGAGTGGAATGCAATTCCACCAGAAGTGTGCCAAAGGCTAATAGAAAGCATGCCTAGGAGGATACAAGCAGTTATCAAGGCAAAAGGAGGACATACAAAGTACTAGATACCAAAATTATAGCTGCTCAAAAAACTGTCCCAATGAGTGAATATTTTAAATTTGCTATTATTCAATCAGTTTTGATTGGAGTCACATGACCATAGGCTCAAATTGTAGCCAAGATGCCATAGTATTTTACATGATTTATTCAATATTTTTGCCTTTACTAATCTTCCATGCCAAGTCTATCTTTCAAAAAGTATGAAACATTGGGACAGTTTTTTGAGCTACTGTAACTAATGTATGAAAGCTTGTGAAGGAGATGGTGTGGCTAAAGCTGGTTGCTAAACACCCCCATTGTTTGTCTGCCTTCGAGATTCTTGAATCTCCATTGCCGTCTGATGCATTGCAGTTGCTGACATGGACTTGTGGACAAGGTATGTGACTATTATTGGATAGATGGCCTAACAAAAGCAAAGAAGAGATGAGAGGCAAATCAAAGTACCTACACTGCACGCACTGAAATGGTGTAAAATATTTGGACGACAATGGTTTCGGCCACAGTGGTAATATCTTGATCCGGAACTAATGCCAGTGGTGAGAACATTGCAATTAGTGTTGCAGTGACATAAGCAAGCTGTAAACCTTTCAGCTATCAATATTTAGCAGATGCGAGAAGATATGACTTGAAGGACACAGTACAGGAAACCTGTCTCAACGAGCAATGTAAGGATCTGTGCAACCTGAAATTTGGCATGATGGTTGATTTGTGTAATGCTCTTAGTGAGTTTCAAATGCCCCCTGTGTGATGCAAGGTACTGTAAGAAATGATTTTCAAAGCAGGGGAATGAAAGCACACCAAAGGATGTAGGCCATGAATGAAGTCGCAAGGAAATTGGTAAAGAAGCTCAAGACAAGTGATGCTAAAAACAAATTATCTGAAATTATGGGATCGAGTCGGATGGGTAGTAGGCACAAAGTTGATAATATTATTCCTAAAAGTCATAAGTAACAGTTCCTTCACATGAGTCATATAATTGTGTACATACCAATACTCATAATCCACATAGCAACCAGAATATACCGTATCCAGAGTGTTCCTGAGAAGATTACCCATGCACGCCAAATAATAAGCCCGTCATTCACAAATGGCTGAGAATAGTCAATCTCTGAGACGGAACGAAGAGCAGGGACATACCGGAAGATTTGAAAACCAAATTACAACTGTTTCAAATGGAGGGTTGTTGGTATATGCTTTATCCACAATGTACTCAAGTGGTCTATGACCCATCTCATGGACAAGCATGACAAGAATATTGTCCACAGCTGTAATCGATGTAACAAGTTGACCCGTGACCGCAACGAAACTGAACACAACCACACCAAGTGTGACCTTGTTTCCGGTAGATGACAAGTCACGATCACTGCACAATGGTCAACAAGAGGGAGTCAATGATAGAAGACCTCAACCTGATGTAATGATGTATAGTTAGTAGACTCAGAGGAGCAATAAATCCTGCAAGCGTTCATCAGTGAATGAGCAACTTCTCTTGGGCTCAGGATACACACCGTAAAAGAGAAAGACAGGTATATTGACCCGTAGGTTTGCCCAGATATCCAATCCAATGACTTGAATGTTGAGACGGTCCTCTGGGTTCATGGTACACAATGACGTTGAAAGGTTTGTTAATGAGTTCACACGATACATGCCACCTTTATACTGCTGCGTCAATAGTTAATTTAGGAGCCATCAAAGAAGTAGGTTCGAGGATCATCACACAAAACACCTTTCCGTTGTCTACACAGGGCTACTCGAGATTTGATGAAAGTGATGGCACTAGATGGATATGTGGGTGGGGAAAGCTAAAGAAAGACAGAAGTACAAAATTTAGATACG
Organism: Tephrocybe sp. 9980TJB; assembly: GCA_018220975.1. NCBI lineage: Eukaryota > Fungi > Basidiomycota > Agaricomycetes > Agaricales > Lyophyllaceae > Tephrocybe > Tephrocybe sp. 9980TJB. The sequence continues at coordinate 8,456 of JABAJU010000338.1, read as the reverse complement.
TTGAACGAGCTCAGCCATGGGCCTCCATGCGAGACGAGCTTGGACCAAGAATAAATGAGGTCTTGGAGTGGGGTCAGAACAAATCCACAGTGCACGGAGATTCAGAGATTCAGCATCGAAACGAAGAGAAGCCTCTTGGGCTGTGTATCGCCTGTTGTAGGCCGCACCGCGCACCACGGATGTGAAGGAATCAAAGAACATGGTATACGCAATCGCAAGGAAGATGTAGGCCTAAGAATATGCCAACACCGTTCCAGGAATGGCTAGAACGAGATGGTGATCCACTGCTATGATATCAAAAATTGTTGAGGATGTAAAAAAACGCGCCGAAACCTCGTCTCTCGTCATTGTATGAATTGCCGTGACTTGTTCGACATTCTTGAAGTAGGAAACAAGAGATGTGATGATCAAGGATCGTAAACAGACACATACTCGTCAGAATGTACAGCATCTGAGAAATCTGGTAGGCATAGGAACGGTGAACCCTCTGCGTTTGAGCATCGTTAAGCCTTCAAGTAAGACAGCCCTCGATTCCGTCTCTCCTTACGCCCATTCCTGACTTTAGATCCACGTCCCCACAGTTCAGCTGCATCATTGAGCTTAGGGCGCAATGTGAATATGGGAGTTCAGCCCATCGTTGACGCAGATTGAGGTGGAGAAAGAGAAAGAGCGATGGGGCAGAGTGAGCTGTAGAGATGAGCGTGGCTGAGGACAAACTTTGGTGATGATGTAAGGAGTGTTGACCGCATCGACATCTACCACCCTCATATCCATCGTCATCTCTTGGTAACCTTCAGCTTTGCTATCACTTTGTTCCTGGCACCACTTTCATACGACCGGATTCATCATTACACTTTTCTTATTCCTGTGAGGTGACCTGGCACACCATACCGTATGTCTCTTCTTCCCGTGCTCATTCAATGTCTGAGTTCAGAGCTGACGGCAATCCATAATCACAGAATAGAATCCATTTCACTGCATTAATAATCTTTCTCGCCTCCACAAGGCTCCTCTCTGCCCTCAATGACTTCCTCCGCCACCTTTTCCTCCTAGGAACACCTGAATCGCGTTCCAACTTCTTTGGCTTCACCTCCGCGTCCCGACTTCTACCGCCCCACCTCAGTGCTTCGATCTTTTGCAGCGTCCGTTTCGATGAGCGTCAATGCATGCCAGTGCCCGTTAACGATGTCACTCATTTGACGACGATGGAGGTAGAGAATGAAGATAATGCTACTGGTGTTGGGCCTGCTGCCGATGGTGAGTCTATTTCAATGGATTCTTTGAATCGAGTTTTTATCGTTGATGACACTGTAGGATTATGCATTGGTACGACCACCCCAACGTAATGATATTCCTCAACAATTCCAACTCCAACCGTATCCATCCATTTATCACACCTCCTGACCCAGCAACATCACCGCGGTATCGGGAGGGCTGCAACCTCGGAAAGGTTGATGTCATTGAGCTCGAGCCTGAGCAGGGAAATAGGCCTGCACGGCCTGGGAAGGAGTTGGATGTGGACGAGAGATGATGAGGGCGGATAGCGGCGTATACAGTGCAGGATCACGGGTGACGGGCTCTTGGATTTAGGTGTTAGGTCGCCGAAGAAGGGTGACGTGGTGGAGGGGTTATGTTGACCATGATTATGAAGGAGGATACCACGACTACAGCTATGACGCTGGATTGGGCCCGGACATCCGACACAAACGATCTCTAAGCATACTAGGCATCCCACTTCTACAGGATATCGACATGGGGACACGCCCTTTGGGTCAAGACGCTCCTTCACTGAGAGCACTACCTGAGCCAAAACTACACAAGGCGCATGGTCGACGATTTTGGCGCATGACTTTATCTCGGATGGTGACGAAAGCATAATGGGTTACGGGTCATAGGACAAGTAGGGCAGTTCTGACACCCACGTCACATCCTGTACCCGCCGTCGCACTCTTCCCTTACGTTTCCAGCATCGTGGGCCTGGACATGTCACTGCGCGGGTCTCATACTGTGAGCATATTTGTTTCATAACGACAGGAGCAGGATACATGGACTAATTTGCCAATATGCAGTAAAAGCGGTCATTAGGACAAGGGATAACGCACTACGCGGGCGTGGTATGAAAGGGTGTACAGAACGATAGGAATTATGGTACATGTCCGCCTCTTCTCCTTTCGCTTTCAATATCAGACTTCTTGGAGTAGACGTTCGTTCACAGATCACATAAAGACAAGGCATTCTTCGTCCTACAATCATCATTCCATTCAGCATCAGATAGCCAAACACCACTATCCCCGCGTCTGACGTGCAATCTCAACACACGATTTCTTATTCGGCCCTTAGACTCCATCAGGGAGTACGTTTGGATCGCTCATGAGCATTCTCTGACATCAACCTTTGAAGTAAGAGACAAGACACGGAAGATGAAAGATGGATGGAATGCAAGAATATATCGATATGAGACCTTGAAACTCCCAAATAATAGAGCAAAAGGGTATAACGATGCGAACAATGAAGCAGGGAGAGTTGATGAGGAGGTATTTTGATGAGGAGGATGGTCACAGTGGTGGGGATGACAAAGTCCAATTGCCTACCCATGATATCAATCCCGAACGATGGAGGCGGTCGTGGCGTGGTAGTAGATGTTGCCACTGCGGCAGCACCTCATGCCGTGAGGCTTTGCCAATTCCCCTTATTGTTCCCCACCACTGTCCGGTAACTTCCGTAGTTACTTAATAAGGAAACTATGAGGTCACATGTCCACGCGCGTCCACTGTAATTAGTTGCCTAAGCGTCAGCGCGCTTCAAAAACTAATCCTGAGCTAAACCTCAGCTCAACCCCAGCTAACCACGCGAGACTAACCAGCACCTGAGCTAATTCAAATGATAACCAGCGATTTGCTCGAGCTAAGTTAATGAAAGGCCCATGCACGAGAGAGCCTCTTCGTAAAAATGGACTTGGACGAGCAGGTAGTGCAATGCGAGGACCACCAAAGCGGCCCCCAAATTCTTTATTGACCATGCGGAAGTGCGACGCAGAAGTGCGGAAGGTAGTGTCAAATACAGAGTAGATAAAGAAAAGGAAAAGATGTAATGTATTGCAGCTTGCTTCTTTTTTTGAATGACATCATGGACCCTGGGCATCTCAAGTTTCAAATTGTACTAAAGTGACGCTAATAAGGAACCAAATATATATGTTTTAATCAAGTGTATCAAGTCCTTTCCTCAGAGATCTCAACCCTGGGTTCCCGACCCATGCCAAAAATCTAGAATGATGTGCTATAGTGTTTTCTATATGCCAGGGAATACAGACATCACCAAGGATAGAGATCTAGGTTGGAGCGCATTTGACAGCAGTCTAAGTCATCAAAGGAACCCAAGAAGTAGGTACTTTTTTCATCCATATATGAAAGCTTCTGTATGTGATCAGCGTGTTAATAGACTTAATAGTGCTCCGAAGCTAGATAAGTAGATTTCAATGGAACAGCAAGAGAGTAACTTTTTGTGACAGAAAGGAAGTAAACAGCGAGCCAAGGAATAACCATACATGCGGAGAAGGCAGGTGGGAATTCAGAAGCTAATGATTGTCCCTCGCCTCCGAAGCACAACGTTCTTTTGGACGTAGTGTGACCCTAGTGACGTTTTACATGACCCTTTGAAGAGAAAGTCTGTGATCTTTTCAAGTGTCGAGCCTCCATCGCAAGAGAGATGAACGGTACCATGAAACACCTCGTTAGGGCTGCAAAGGGCACTAAACTCAAGGTCTGTACCAGTCTCTCCAGATGAGCCCTGAATTGCCCATACATCAATTTAGGACGCTGTTCGAGATGTAGATGAATTCTTTGAGCCTCCTGAAATGCATAGGGGAGAGTTGGTTCGTCGCTGCAAACTCTGCAAGTAAGTATTTTTCTTCAAAATTATTTTGACTCTGTACTAAGCAAAGTAGAGAACATCGCATGAATCCCAATGTTACGAGTCTACGACGCCATATTGAATCTAAAGAGGATCATGCGGTTCGTCTCACAGTAATGGCCATCATGCTACTAACCATTTGTATTTTTTATCATAGGAGAGGTATCGGGAATGGTGCGAAAGCAACCAATTTCAATCTAAGCTTCCAAAATGTCGCGCTGGAGTTCAGAAATTGATTGGTCCAGTGCCTATGGACTCCGGACGGCCTGACGAGCTCGAGGACAATAGCGTTGAGGCATGGAGGGAAAAGATGGTCCGCCAGGTTGATGATGGGCGAAAGTTCCTCCTTCAACTTAGAGCGATAGATGATCAACTTCCCATGGAGCAATGGAAAGTTAGCGAATTGTGGAAAATGCACAGGGAACTGTTGGAAATAATCAAGCAAGCGCTAACAATTTTGGAGCTAAAGACATCGCTCTTTCCCTCGTTATCCACCGTCAAGGACACTGACCTCCAGAGTACGGAGGAAACAGGAACCAAGGACGAAGATACTTCCGAGAATGGTAGAAGGACGGAGACCTTTCGCAGTGGGTCGCGGGGCAATCTGGAGAATGGAGAGAGCCATGATGATCATACAGGGGATTGGTTTGATGATGCAGGGAATCGGTTCGATCCCTATGTGTATGGTGGTTCAGAAGCAGATGTAGAAGGTGAGGAGTCTGATGTCAGTTCAAGATCACACGAGGAAGTTGAGCAGATGCTCCTTGTATGTTAGACTAAGTAATATGGAATATGAATGCTTATATTAGGTCGGGGTTATGCGTAAGATGAGTAAATATTTCATAAAATGAAATAATCTCCTTTATTGAGCAGACAAAAGGAAGTATATTCAATAGTACAGATGTCACGTATTTACCTACTTAATGAGGTGAATAGAAAACGAAATAAAATGTGGATATAATACTGAGAATGGAGGATAAGCATCTAATCTAATCCATATCTTGTGGCGGCGCGTCTACGTGCTCGCCCAGAATCATGCGTCGCAATCTACTTACGGTAGCGGGTTGCATCTCATTCAACACCCCCCCCCTCAACCCAGTAGCATCCCAAGTTGTCACAGCTTGAATTTTTGAGCGGGGCGTTCGATTGATTTAGTGAATACGTAGGCAATGTTGTCCTTTGATGCGCAAAGAGAAATTCTGATCTCATTGGTGGCAACTAAGTGATCTCGAACAAAATGAGGACATATGTCGATGGTTGGGCATCAGAAAAAGCTGTGCTACAAAGATGTGCACCGACAGAATAGATTGCAAATATGCACGATAGCAAAATCAGCCTTACTTATCGCAGCTGGAAGCTCAAAAACAGATGAGACTTCGAAAGAAAGTGCTTCTAAGCTATTCAAAGCAACGGCAAGACTTTGAAAGAAAGTACTTCTAAGCCATCTAAAGCCGTTGCCACAGCGTGAAAATAACTGCTATAGTTGTCAATGATGCACTGTGAGGTGGATAGGAAGGAAGATCACGCAAAAGATTGGAGGAGAGCGTCCTTCAGGTACTCGATGCGGGGGAAGAGAGTTGACAAGGCCTTGAATCTTACGCAAGCTTATGCATGAAGTAGACAATGTTAGAAACAAAATTGATGAGATGGAATTGGGGAGTACGCACGCATTGAAACGGGGCTCAACGTAAACATCTCCTTCATGCTCTGTGCTGTGACCTCCAGTCCAATGCCATCTGCTTTCACACCATCCTCCTTGCTATGGTTAAAGACCTGCAGGCATATCAGTTTGGGAAAAATAGTGCAGGGAAACTCGCGCTTTTTATAAATGAGGAGAGAGCATACATTGATTTCCGGACGTATGATCCTAGAGAGAGAGGTGTGTGAGTTTTAGCACCAATTTATTTTTAGGGCGTGTTGGACAAGAGTTCGCCGCAAACGCACTAAAATTTGAAGGTGAGTACACAGCTAAGGAGGGAAATTGGCATGATGATTCTCAATTGAATCTCTTTCTAAAGTCTTCGGTGATGTAGCTCTGGGGCCGGTGTGAGGAACGTTCAAGTCACCTTGTTTCTGGGCATTGTGACTTGGGCGTCAAACGGTGAACCAGTGAGATAAGAGATTGATAAACAGTGAATGAGAGTAGAGGGAGGACAACTGGTGATAACGTCAACCTGGCCCGAAAGTTGAGCCCAGGTCATTCAGTGTTCCATTTTCTACACACGGAACTCTAGTATTTCCCTTGCAGGCTATCTATGCTTCACGACACACTGAACAAAAATGCTGGCACCATGCTTTGTGTACGATGAGATGCACTTCCACCATTCACCGATATCAAACTTTCAAGTCTGCGATACTGTAGAACACTCATATGTATGTCTTCTCTCTTCCCTTGCGCTTTCATTATATTGACTTGGAGCTGACCTTCGTTCAAAGACTAGAATACACCTCACCCGTCCATTGCCCTTGATGGAATCGTGGGTTTGGACCTGTTGAGGAGTAGGAGGAGCAATTTTAGCACAATGTCATGATGCACGCGTCAACGAGCAATGCTGACAAATATAACTGAGGAGAGCAGCAGCAGCCGTAGTACGCTAACTAGTGTTGTGCAGGGCCGAGCTCGGCTCAGATACCTCGGCTCGGGCCCGGCTCAGGAGGGCTCAGGCTCGTCGAAATGTCAAGCCAAGCCCTGAGCCTTGAAGAGGGCTTGGCCCGGCTGGGCTCAGGCTTGGGCCGGGGCTTTTGTGAGTTGTCAGAGTTTTGCGCCATCATGAGCGCATACACTTGCAGCACGGTGTTTCAATACCCACTGCATACAGGGAAATCGAGAAAGTGGTGCTTTTTGTGCATGGTAGCATAATGCATGTATGTGTACTGTGAGTAAAATAACTTGGTACACCTGTTGTCAGTATGTTAAATTGAAGTCAGAAAAAAAGGACACGCAGAATGGGTCTCCTTGTTCATCCCTCAACAACTTCCTAGTCTCCTATAATCCCATCCGTACAGTTATTTGAGGCCCAATTTTGTGCAGGATGCAAGTATCAGGCTAATTGGTGGTTAGTAGTAATGCATTGTTGTCAAAAGTTGCCAAATTTGGCAATTTCGGCGATCTCCGAGGCTCACCAGTGGGAGATGGGGGAAAAGAAAAATGTGATTCAAACATAGATGTTCAATTTTTGAGTGAGAATTACCAACCACCGTACCTCACTAGAGCCCGGGCTTGAGGGCTTTGTCAAGGCTCCACTAGCATCAAGCCGGGCCCTCAGGCCCTTCCAGCCCTTTTCAAGGCTCGGCTCGGCCCGGCTCGACTAGGGCTCAGCTCACCGGGCTCAAGGCTTGTGAGCCCGACCTTGCAAACAATAATGCTAACCATGCATACACTCACGCGAACACAATAGATCACCATGCCACAACCGGCGGGGCTGGTATCTAAGTCCTCTGTTTATCAAGAGTATGACTGACATCGAGAATGGACACCATGACCCTATACATTCTCTATAACAAGTATCGATGGTTGGGCAGTTTCTCAGATGCGTGCTACGCGTTGTCTTGTGGCTGGGACGTAAGTACTTCCCCATCATAGTAGAATTAGCTCTCATATATCATCTTTCAAGGCCGTCCTCACTGATCCTGCTGAGGATCGCCCTGGAACCGCTTCCAATTCCGCTCCCGCGGCCCCCTTGACCATTCCTTGCAAGCTTTTCGACTCTTGTCCCATTGGCTGCTCTTCAGAGGGATTCTTTACCTTTAATGCGAAGTTGTAAGAAAACAGATTCCGAGATCTAGAATAGATCGAGGTATTTACAGTCCATTTTTTGTGTCTTAGTACCGACCGCTTTTTTTACTGCCATGTGACTTGATGAGTGAATTAGAATCTTATCTATATCTCTTCATCTCTTGATCTAATCCGAGGTCATTTTGCTGCATTTTTTGTGGTTCTGGTGCCATGTCTGGGACTGTCCTCATTTTTTGAAAAGAATCAAAAAAGGGTCCAGGCCTGTAGGGCCTGGCCCTGAACTCTGAGTTTCGGCTTGAAATAATAAACACATGAGTTTTTATTAATTTTTCAATAATTAGCCATAGATGGAAAGTCTGGTTTCTTGTTTGTATTTTGAACTTCCCAGGTATCACCTGGTTTTACTTCTTGATGAAACAGTTCAGATTCAGCTATTGTGTGTATAGGTGTCACAGCATACTTGGTATTTTGTGCCTTTGCTAGATATGCATATATATTCTTGTGACCTCCACTAAGTTTGGAAAGATGCAGTGTAGTTGGATAAATAAGAGGTTGAGGTGCTGCACTGATTGATATTCCTTGAAAATTAAAGTTGATTCGCATCTCAGTAGGGATCTTTGAAATACCAAATGTTTCAGAAGTTGGTGCAAAGTCCAGAGGATCTGTATCAATTGCAGTTTGCTGATAGGTAGGCTTAGTCTTCCAAACTATATCTTCATGCAATTTTCTGATCTCATGATCTAGCCAAGGATCATAATGACCTGCATATGCAAAATGATTTTTATGAAATGCACCACAGTCAACATTATGC
>JABAJU010000337.1:0-10661 GCA_018220975.1 Tephrocybe sp. 9980TJB | reverse complement strand
TAAAGTCTATGTAGACTCCATACAAAATCCAGGTAGACTCCATGAAGTTTCTATGTAGACTCCACATAGACTCCATATAGACTCTATCTTTTTACTTGTCATTTTTACCTTATGTCTAGTTATATAGTCTATGTAGAGTCCACATGTACTCCAGGTAAACTCCAGGTGAACATTCAGCTTGTATACTCACATTATAAGATTTTACTATAGTGATTTAGTTCCACAATGCGAAATAATACTCTTAATTAAATTGATAAGTGATAATGTACATATGATTTCTCATCAAAACATAATGAAGAAGTAAATAAATGCACAAATTCAATGTATTTTTAAAAACATTGGAATTTCTTATTTATTTTTTTTCACATTATATGTCAGCCTGTATATGTTATATTTGATTCAATAATAAATAGCTACAAGCAAATAACAACAAATAACACAAACTCCAAATGTTGTCAGAAAATTGTAATTAAGATAGATATTGTTCTCCTGCTTGAAACAAATTCACATTTGACCTTATTACAGAGTCCATGTAGACTCCAGGTATACTCTAGGTGAACTTACCAAGTCCACATGGACTTCATGTAGATTTTGGATCAGTCTACAGGGACTCCAGGAGGAGTTTATGTAGACTGTATATCTGAATTACATCAATAGATATCATTAGATATGTTCTAGTCCACACTCAGTCCACATGGATTGTGGAGTCTATGTGGACTGAGTGTAGACTGTCCATATGGGCCCCAGATGGACTCCTGGTGGATTTCATAATTTTTCAACTGTCCAGGTGGGCTCCAGGTAGGCTTTATTTTATAGGCAGTAGTATTGTTGTTGTGACTTATTTAAACAAAAGAAAAAATATCAAGTTGTAATGAATGTTTATTGTAATGAGCTCAATACACTGTGCTTATAAAAACCATTCAAAAGATACATATTGTTAACACTTGTGGTGGATCTTTCTGTAAGAAACATAAAAAATTACTGTCAGAGAAAAGAGTGTACTGAAGGAGGTGTCTATGTAGCCTTATTACAATGTCACACATCTCACTATATTATAATGTCACACATTTTATCACATTATAATACACTACTCACTATTATAATGTCACACTTGCAATATTTATATGTCTGTCTTCTATGTTATAATGTCACACACTTCATCACATTATAATATCACACTTTTGATCACATTATAATGTCACACTTCTGATTATATTATATTATAATGTCATATTTCTTATTATGTTCTAATGTCACACTTTTGATCACATTATAATATCACACTTCTGATTATGTTATATTATTAATGTCACACATCTCATCATATTATAATATCACATTTCTCATTACATTCCAATGTCACACTTCTGATCATGTTATAATATTACACTTCTGATCACATGATAATATCACACTCCTCATCACATTATAATGTCACACTTGTAATATTTATATGTTAGTCTTAGATGGTCATAGCATCTTTGTTCTATCTCATATACTATATAGTAAACATAGTAATGTGGTTCTTAATCACTAATTTATATAATAACAAACTAAGAGGCCATAATAGTATACCTGGAGGCCACATAGACTCTATAATAAGGTCAAATGTGACAATTATAAGGGAAAGGTGGACTCTACAGAGACTCCATATGGACTTTAGATAGAGCCCATGTGGACTATCGAGGAGTCCACAGGGAATTCCATGTGGACTTTATGTAGACCAGAGAGAGTGTAAGATACTCTTTTAATGATATAGGTAATCATGGGTACCAGGTCCTAATGATATAAGTAATGATGGAGGCCAGGCAATAATAACATAAGTAATGATAAGCACCAGGTGCTAATGATAGACCCAATCATAATGATAGATACAATGATATATGCCAGGCAATAATGATATAAGTAATGATAATTGTCTGTACCAATGATAAACACAATCATAATTGCCAAGTGATAATGATATAAATTATAACAAGTGCCAGATCATAATGAATGAAATATGCCAAGAACTAATGATGCAAGTAATGATAAGTGCCAGATAATAATGATAGAACCAATAATATATGCAAGGTGATAATGATATAAGTAATGATATGCTCCAGGTGATAATGATACAAGTAATGATAAGTGCCAGATAATAATAATAGAGACTAATGATACAAGTAATGACATGCACCACAAATATAATAACAAGGCTATCATAAATGGCCATGGCATTATACACAATTCACTATGTGGCAAAGCCAGGGCTTTAATGATTAGGCTTGGCAGGGACTAGTGGTTGTCAAGAGGTCATGTCACTTCAGTGCACATCTGGAATGCATTGAGTGGAGACCTTGTCAAAGAGCACAAGAGGCACACTAATGGTGTGAAGTCTGTGACATTCTCTCTCAATGGCAAACAGGTGGTATCAGGAAGTTATGACAAATCAGTGCACATCTGGGATGCTTTGACTGGTGACCTAGTCAACAAGCTTGAGGGGCACACTTAGGGTGTGTCATCTGTGACATTTTCTCTCAATGGCAAACATATAGTGTCAGCAATTCAGTGGGTATCTGAGATACTTTGAGGAGAGGCTTGGTCAATCAGTTTGAAGGGCACATTCAATGTGTGACATCTGTGGCATTTTCTTCTGATGGCAAACAGGTGGTGTCAGGAAGTCATGACAATTTAGTGCACATCTGAGATGCATTGACTAGAGACTTTATCAGTAAGCTTGAGAGGCACACTGACTATGTCATGTCTATTCTCACACCTCCTCTGCACCTCTCCTGCATCTACTCTACACCTACCTCACACCTATCTCACACCTAGCCCATACCTACCTCTCACCTCACTCATGCTTTACTCCAAACTCATCCTCAACTTATAACTTGGTAATTAATTATGCTCTATATACCATTCTATGTCTATTTTATGTTCTATTGTAGTGAAGCTTGCTATTGACAAGTTTCAATTGTTCTGAAGAGGTGAATGCTGCTCCTCCAGCTTGAGCACCCCATTTTCTCAAGAACAGATTGACCAATTCCTTAGCTTTTCATACTTGAGCAGTCCAATATATGTTTTTTATAATGAGCTAATAAAATGTGGAACATTTTGTGTCTTGTATATAAGAGTATACATATATAGGAGAGTATAATCTGACAAACTGTCCAACCTCATATTGTAGATTTGTCTCTACTTCAACTTGAAGTTGTGCATCCACAGAACTGATATTCTCAGATCTTTGATATACACATCTTCAAGACTGCATCTCTAGATGCCTGCCCTCATATGGTGCCAGTAGATGCATCTAGATTAGCACACAACTTGAACTCATCAGTGCAGATTTTTATAACTTAACCTACCTATCTCAGCCCAGCCTCAACTTTCAAGGTGTGACAGTCATAATTAGTATACAATCTTAATTCAGACTTTCTAAGGAGTGAATTGTCATAGTATGAAAGTATATTCCATACACTTTGAGTAATGTGCAGCATGGCTATGGAAGAGTCATCAATTTATTTACCTTCTGAATTGCTCATCTGCCAAGTTAGTCAACTCATGCACCATCCTAGTTATCCTCCTCTTCTAACCTTGCCAAACCAGATATGACTATTTTGCCCCAGCCCAACTTCTCAAAGACCTGAAGTACAGTTGGCACTTGAGCATCCACACCCATAAAATCTACAATGAGTGGATCTGGTGATTTATAGTCTCCACGATTTGCTGCAACAATTAGACGCTTACAGCACCAGCGCCAATTTTGATGAAAATTACTGAACTGTGGTCGTACTCGATATGGTAACCAGAAGATATGCTGCCCAATGTAATTCATGATCCATTCCCTGTCTTTGCTCACAAGAACAGGGTATTCAACAGGTAGAGAGTGATCTGAGTAGTGTACCCTTAGGTGGGAGTTGAGCTGCATGAGCATGTTCAAGTCTGAGGGAATGAGGACCAAAGTGTGGCTAGAGGTATCTGAGTGCTGTTGTGGTACCAGACCTTTGCCAGTGTTCACAGTCTTGTCAGGAGCATTAACAAAGCTCCAAGCTCCAGATATATCTCTTGGACAGAACATGGTGAAAATGCCAGTTGAGTCATCTACATTTATCCACCCAACATCAGTGTAAAAATCCCATAAAACATATCCTGGTGGAAATTCTATCTGAGCCACAATCCTCTCTTTTACCAAGGAATACACTATCACATTTATCCTGAGTTGCAAACGCAATGGCTGGACGATCATATATGTCACAAATACAAGAGTGTGTTTGTGCAGGTTTGCAAAGCAGAAATGCCCCGTATAATCTGACTTGCGTTGAAGGGAGATAAAATCTAGCCAGCCTGCATCTAGGCCAAAAGCCTTCATCTCAGAGAAACCACTAGCTTCCATCCTGAAGAAGCCATTAGCCTTGCTATATAGACACACCTGCTGAAGTGCTGTAGAAAGAATTGGTGACATTGACTGGAAAGTGCTGTGCTCATCCTTTCGAACAATGATGTCAACAACAGTTTTTATGGCACCATTCTTCTCGATGTGGATTGTAGTTCCTGTAGCAGTAGTAGTATCATATCCCTCTCTGATTAAGACAACTTGAGTTGTATCTGAGCCTGAAGAAATGAAAAGTTTGTTGTATGAATATAATTCTCCTGCTTCCATGGAAGGATCGGATTGGCCAGGAGAATCTGTAGGAAGAAAGAAGTGGGAACCCATTATTGAGATCATATGAAGCCGCTCAGAGCGATACCCAATAAGAGCATATTGGGTTGGTGAAAATGCAATCCACTGAAACTTCTGGAAGTCCTCATTGATAGGCATCCTTTTTGGTTGTGTGGGATCTGATATATTGAAGAACTGTTTACCCCACAGAATGTGTGGCTGCAGCAGGGAAAATTCAAAAAGGCTCATTGCCAGATCTGAGGATGGTAATGGTAACTGAGAAAGTAGTTGCCGCAATTCAAGATTCACGAGGTATAGGTTGTCATTATGCACAATAGCAATCAATCCCTGCTTGAGAGATAAGGAAAAGAAGGAATTCATTAGATAATGTAGAGCACCTCCAGGGCATTGGAATATGATGTTTGAGCTATTGATGGTAACCTCGGTAACCTGGACAGAATTATGGCTATTCTGTAATGTGATAAAGGATGGGGGATCTTCCTCTAACCACATCAGTTGACTTAAAGGAAAATTGATGTCGATTTCTCTTTCTTGTTGGCCTGAAGAAATGTTCCAGATAACAAGAGAATTCTTTTCTCCTGTCGCAAGAAGCTGCCCACTGGGCGAAAATGCCTGGTTGCAGGTAGGAGTAATTCTTGCTGCTTTGTCATGGGGATTTATTGCATGTTGTGTTCCTGTACGGAGATCACATATTACCATTGATCTTATGCCTGTAGCCACAGCGATCTGGGTGTCATCAGGCGCAAAGCATACCCCTTTCCCTGGAAATGTGTGGAGGTGTTCCCCTGTAGTTATATCATAGATGAGGATCTTAGAATCATCAAATATGGTTTCTACTGTGGCAAGAAATTTTCCATTGTGAGAAAACTTGATTGTCACTCCCAGGGCCGATGAAGCCTGACAGGGGATCGACATATCGGCTAGGGGCCATCTAGCAGCTTTTCCATGCATGATCTTTGCCTCAGCATCAAGGAATTTGGAGTAGAAGTCGGCGAGAAGACTCTCCTCTGGTGCCAAGGGAAGCGCAGAATGGTAGAGGTGGCTTGCTGAGATTTGAACAGGCTCACGAAATTCAGATGCAAGTTTTCTTCCATCATAAATCCATCGCAGAAGCTCAGTGATAACTATCTCCTCTGTGTTTGAGGTATTAGTCATAGCAGTCAATGAATTGTGGACTTCATGCAGTTGTTTGATAACAAATGGGAATTTGTCAATGAGACTCATCACTTCCATCCAGTGGATAAAATGTTTCTTCAGAAAAGCTTCCAGGAGCTTCAGTGTATGGGACGAAATCTTTGAGAGGCTAAGATGTGCTACCCAGGAGGTGCATGCATATTCCAGGGCTCCGCCAATGCGCCTTCGACGTTTTTCCAAGTTTAAGTCTGTATTCATTGCATAACGAGGCAATGAGCATGGATTTCGCTTCAAGCGTAAATTCATCAGTTTAAGGCAGGAGTTGACCAACATACAGTGCTGTGTTGGCGGATCAACGTAGTACTTTGGATCGGTACAGCGCGAGGCATTGGTAATATAGTCGAAGAATGACTTGTGATACAATGATATGGGACGATCATGGCTCTGCGGAACTCGAAGAACAGCATGCAGCACAGAAAGTAAACCCATGATAGAGGTTACTTTGACATTGAGCAGAACAGCAAGTTCGCCGACAGGAATAGGGTTAACGGCCAGGAGAACCGACGCAATGATGACTTTAAGACTTTCGTGATCATCCGAACTGGCATCATCATATCCAGCCTTCAGGACATTTGCGTACAGCCGATCAAGCCCGAGGCGACCATGCTCTGGAGTACTACTCTCCGAGCGACAAAAGTTCGAAAGACGCTCTGCTGGATCATGCAAAAATGATAGAATGTATTTCACCGCTGTGGAGGCGAAAATGAAGAGCTGTTCACATTTCATTGTCAGCGCCCGGATTTCGTCGACTGGGGGCCAGATTTCCGGAAGGTGTAGGTTGCTTCGTTGCTTAACTCCCTCAAAAAGACAGGTGTCGATATAGAGATAAATGTCATCATCGACATCCGATGCTGCCACGTTGTGCAAGACGAACATTTCAGTGATAGGCCTCAGGTCTCGAATACGAAAGCCTCGGCGAATCACTGGTTCTGGGCGTCCTGTAATGAACCATTTCACTTGAGGTATGCGACGAATTTTCTGTGAAAGAAGGTATAGGATGATAGATTCAGGTTCCGTGTCTTTGCACTCGTCCAACGCGTCAATAACAATGAGTGTCCGCAAGGAACTTTGTTCAAGTGGTATGATGAGGAGGGCCTCAATCTGATTATTGAGCGACTCCTTGGCAACATCAGGGTGGTTTCTGAGAGTTTCAGCAACCAAAGAACGGATTTTGGGGAATCGAGAAGCCAACTGGAAGCAGAGAGTCGGGAAGATCATATCGAGGTTGCTACGTGCCTCTGTATCGCGCGAGCAGAAGAAACTTGCCCCAAGTAATGCGTCGCCGGTAGATGCCTGATCGCAGAAACTTTGTGCGATTGTGCTTTTCCCGCTACCTGCGTGTCCATTGAGCCAGTAGACGCTCAGTGCCGAAGGATCATGCGCCCAAGCTTCAAGGTCGAGAAGGATCTTTTCGCGAGTGCCTGGGAGGCAACGTCTGTGTTTCTCGGAAAGATAACCAGCATCATGTGCTCGGTCCAACTTCTCAATAACCTTTCGATCATCTATATGCATGATTTAGTACTGCGGTTTAAGCAGGCGACAGCTGATGCACACCTGCAGCCTGTTGACACGTTCAACCAATTAGTTGAGTGAAAGACGGCATAACATTTAGACTCGATCTCCTGACTCGCCTCGCGTTCTTTAAAATCTGAGCCAATAATCGTAATTAGAATGGTTTTGTCGACATGCTGTTACCATACCTTTCAGGCGTTCGCTTTGAAAAACGAAATTGAGTTGATCTCCCCCGACATTGTTCAATATGCTTTTATTAATCTCAATACCGCTGCTGTTGGATACGTTCATAGGGTAGACGAGTGCGCAACAAGGACGATGTTGGTGTGAAAGTGTGAAAGCGTTGACATGCGGATTGAATTGATGAATCAGTCCCACACTTATCACTTGTTATTGTTTATCGTTGCTTATTCAGCTTGGTTACCGATTCAAATACAGTTGATATTCTCATAATGCATACACTCATATTGAACAAACTACTACTCCTCAGACTGACTACATTTCCCATACAGAATCAACAGAAAGGATAATAACCTCAAAAAAAGAAAGTCAAAAGGGAAAACTCCCGAAATCACTGGAGCTTGATTAGATTGGATAAATTAGTAGAAAGAAAGAGCAAGACAAGGGGGTAAGTACTGGTTCTCCGAGAAAAAACCTAGGGTCGGAATTTTTATTTAGGCTTGGACGCTGGACTAACCAATTATGTAATCAGGAACATTTCCAAATTTAGTAATATGACATCACGAGGTTCAACCGCGCCGCGTCATTTTCATCCCTCGTCCACTCCCTGACGAAGAGCATGCCTCGCACACCCAGTTCCCTGGCCCTGTCTCGAGGCCGACATACTTAGATGATACTATGCCATAGTAAGTTAATATATGTGTGTTTAAATGGATATCCTCATTTATCTTACCTTTCCAGTCTCACACGTTACCTTTTTTTTCACCCAGATATAAACCTCGATCTAAAGATCTCGGAACCTCAGTGTTGGCGTGCAACGGCGTGAGCAACAGCTGAGGTATTCGAGCTCGAAACATTGTATAAGTATTGTAAATATGAATGTACAATACTATGTGAGTGATAACAAAAAGATTTGGCTCTAAACGAGAGCCATTTAATTGCAGAGCACTGCGAAAAAGGGAGAAACAAGTAAGTAGGTAATGATAAATGCTTTCGGAACATAGCTTGGAGTTAAAACAATAAGATGTGGCTGCGTCGCGGACTACAAATGCTCCGCGGTGCATAATGCATGATTCGCGAGGGCTTTCTGACAGCTTGCCGGCCCTCTGACGGCCTTCTGATAATCCAACATGATCAGCTATTAAAATTGTTGGTGTCAAGAAGCCCGGATATGGGACTGCCGGTAGACAACTCGCCATTGTACCTAACTCCTACGCCGCGTCGATTCCAGGTACACTCATAAGATACTAAGATGGTGCGTTTTATATCACAGCTTACTTACTCCTTCCTTATCTCAAGTCTTCATTCTAGTCGGTGAGATGAAATATGTTCTTTTCTTCTCCATATTCATTTAAACCCTATGCCGCAGGATTTTCCTGCATTCGAAGAATTCCCTTGAAGTTAGAAGACGAGGTTGCGCCGCATATATTATTACCGAGAAATTAGTTTTTGATGGTAGGAAAAACTTGTTCACGTCTACGAGCTAGATCTAGGACCGTCCAATTCCCGTCGTGTGAGTAGGATTGCATCCCTCTGTTTGCTATACTCATGGAATGCTTTTCTGGAAAGTTTGAGATCACCTTGTCATCTCCGGGAGCAACTAATGAACGGTCCCCCAACAAAAGTCAATGAAATAAATCTCATGTACGTTCATCAATAACTGGTACTTCTTTAACCAATTAACTCTCCATATAGGTTTCTTGGTGAATTTGTTAAACGACGTTACTCGATCGACGAGGAGGTTCTCACAGCAATTATGGTAAGCCATCAGCAATTGTATAATGTCCTCCGATTAATAGTTGCAACGTAGGCACTTAACGTCGTCGTTCGAATGCATCCGAGGTGAAAATGAAAAGTACTCTTTCAAAGGACGCTCCTCCTTTACCGACCGGGAAACACTAGATATCGGCTTCGGCATGGTCCTCTGGCGAGGATATTGCCAGTCAGTCCGGCCGGGGATTAGACGAATGAATAGCCATGGTTCGATTTTCAACTATGAAAACCTCCCCAAACGCTTTAGAAGCATTCAGAACGGGTCGCAAAGTATGCGTTAACGCTTGACCATCTGGTTCTTTTCTTCATATCAAACTCGATAGTAGGTGTGCTTGCCTACGGACAGTTTGAGTACGTTCGCAAGTTCGGAATGGCTGTTGACACATCATCCGGCTTCCTCCCGATTACAGCTCGAGTACTCAGACCCTCCAACTTTGAAATATGGGAAAGAAAGCAAGCAGACAACAATTGTACGTGTTGCAATGATGTTCATTTGTGCGTTGCTGTTTTTACCAACGGGCTTGGAATATGTTTGTATGCTCCCTTGCATACCTGCTTACCTTCTTTCTTCTTTCCAGGATAGCAAGCGCTCTAGGAACCTAAGGCAATTCGCCAATGGGTAGTTGTCTCGTATGCAAGTCAAAGTCAATTTCCAGAGAAAGCTGTCCGAGACCTGATTTCAGAGATCGTGAAGGCATGTAAAGCTGTTGGTACGAGGTTTGTCCTCAGATTTCCATGTCCGGTACCTAACCCTATGACTTATAGGTATTAGCGTTGCAGATGAGAACCCGATTGTCAGAAGGGAGAATCCCCAAGGAAAAATCGCAGACGTCAGTTGTTTGGATTATGTCACTATTCACGATCCAATGGCTGATTCCGAGATCTAGAATAGATCGAGGTTTTTGCAGTCGATTTTTTGATGTCTCACCGACCGCTTTTTTTGTTGCCATGTGACTTGATGAGTGAATTGGAATCTTATCTATGACATCTCTTTATTGCTTTTGTATCTAATCTAATCCGAGGTCTGGACGACAAATTTTGTCTCACCGACCGCTTTTTTTGTTGCCATGTGACTTGAATCAATGTATTATAATCTTATCTCTATATTGATCTAATTCTGAGGCTATTTTGTGGCATTTGATGTCTCACCGACCGCTTTTTTGGTGCCATGTGACTTAGATCTTATCTATATCTCTTCATTCCTTATCTAATCTGAGGCTATTTTGTGGCATTTTATGTCTCACTGACCGCTTTTTTTGTTGCCATGTGACTTGAATCAATGTATTATAATCTTATCTCTATATTGATCTAATTCTGAGGCTATTTTGTGGCATTT
>JABAJU010000336.1:0-10724 GCA_018220975.1 Tephrocybe sp. 9980TJB | reverse complement strand
CCTCGTAGGACACCACGTGAACGAGTAGGGGAATTGGGTTAGTCTTACGTTAAAATGTCAGCGACTCGTTGAGGAACTGGTGAAATAGAGGGATGCGAGGTGTATTGACCAACGTAAGACTAAAGAGACATGATGTCGAGGTAATAATATATATGATTACAGAGTTGAGACAAAGATAAGATGCATGGATGATAAGATCGTAAGAAGGGATTTCATGACAGTATTACATTCCTCGCACTCCACCATCCTCCGGGGAATCGTTCTCCCACAAGGCGTCAAAATTATGTCTTTGGGACGTAGACTACCGGCCGTTGCGCTCCCTCATTACTACCCTTGATCCTAGTCTGATGGACTCCCTAAACATGATGATATCATTTGTTGAGGACAAGGATGCGCCGTTCAAGCCTCGGCTGCAGATGCTTTCTATGGACTGTGTTTCTAATGACGTTAATCGCCTAAAGGTAAACATTCAAACCTCTGTACTACAGCTTCTGGTTTCTAAACATCGGCCTTGCTCGGAGATATATTGCCGTCCATCACAAGGAACGTCATGGAGCGATGCTCGGCACGCATTCACACTCGGGGGGAGGCTCGATTGCCCCAAAATGGACCGCATGCTTTCTCGCCTAGAGGTCCTCTGGAACCTTCTGTTTCCCTTTGCGCATTCACGCAGCAATCACGAACTTAACGATGGCCTTAAGATGTACCGCGGTCACGAGAGTGTCTGCCATCGTCGAAGTGCTGATCACCCAACTGGGGGGCTTCTATACTTTATTATTGACATTAAGTAGATTTATTTTGTATTCGTAGTTTATCATAATACTATTGAAGCCACGGGTTACCCCTGAAGTTCACTAAACATATAGTACCGTCACCGTAAAAACCCGTCTACGGCCGTAATTTGCACGGCCGTCGCCGTTGACTTACCGTAACACCAGGGCCGTAACCGTATACGGACGGCGTGCACCCCTAGTCCGACTAATGACGGTAGGAGGCTGGGGTGCGTATCGGAAGGTCTTAGAGTATATTATTAGACGAGGATATGAAGCAGAAGAGCAGTCAAACGCGCCAGTACTCGGTTCGGATATCGGAATGGACTCGTGTCGGAAGGGGGTTAATGACACGTAGGAACTTGGAAGAGAGTTGAACCCTTGGACCCGGGCAACCTCTCCTGAGTCACCACCAGAGGGTCGTTGGTACTCGCAATGTTCGCAGGGCGTAGAGTGCACTAGAAGAAGAGACACGGCGAGGGGAAGTAGGGCGGAGAACTGCGATGGGGTGGAGTAGGACACCAAATTCCCATCACTCAAAACCATATCACTGCAGCGAGTGCATGGCGAATTCGATATAGTTAGCCTCAAATCTCGGCGATCGCCGACCCGTAAGTTCATTAGAAGTAACGCCATAGTAGTCAACTCTCCAAGAGCCCCCAACGATGATAGAAAAGTGCACACGTTGCAAGAGAAAATGCATATGTCAGCGTCAGCCTTTCTGTCCTGGCTGCGAACGATGGTTTACTAGCACCGCCTGGCGTTGGTCGAAAAATCTCCGCAACTTTGTCTGTAATGCCTGCGGCCTGAAAGAGACCTCTGCTTCCAAAACCCCACAGGGTGGATGTACGCGATGCCAAACAACCTATTCTCCCACCTGGCGAAAATCCAAAATCGATAAATCTCCACTCTGCAATGCATGTGGCCTAAAAGAGGGTCCTACTTGCATTGGCAAACCCGAATGTCGACAATGTTCAACAACCACCACTCCCCTCTGGCGAAAATCAAAACATGACCAAGCTCAACTATGTAACGCGTGCGGGATTTGGGAACTCCGATTCTCCCGCAGGCTCGAAGTCAGTATTCATTCATTTATTAGATTTTTGCCTCTGACTAATGCGACCAGGCAAAAGGGACTTATCACAACCAAGGTGAACTCTCCAGGACTCTTCCCAAGAGCATAACTGACTAATCGGCGGCTTGCAGACAATCTTCTCCGGGTTACTTCAGAGGGTCCTGGCCTCAAGAACTCTCCCGCTTCTACCAATACTACACAAGCAGTAGATTTTGCGTCGGCAGGGACGGCATCTGGGATAGCACCTGCCAACCAAGGTGAAGTACTCCACGACACTTCCCAAGAGCATAATTGACTAATCGGCTTGCAGACAATCTCGTCTGGGTTACTTCAGAGCGCACAGTGCTTCCTGACCTCCAGAACTTTCTTCCCTCTGCCGATCCTGCTAACCAAGGTGAAGTACAACTCTTCCCAGGAGCATAATTGACTAATCGGCTTACAGACAATGTTGTCTGGGTTACTCCAGAGGGCGCACTTCTCCCTGACCCCCAGAACTTTCTTCCCTCTGCCGATCTTGCAGGTGAAGTACTCCACGACACTTCCCAAGAGCATAACTGACTAATCAGCTTGCAGACAATCTCGTCTGGGTTACTTCAGACCCCCAGAACACACTCGCTTCGGTCAATACTACACAAGCAGTAGATTTTGCGTCAGCAGGGACGGCACCTGGGATGGTACCTCCCAACCAAGGTGACGTACACGACACTTCCCAAGAGCATAACTGACTAATCGGCTTGCAGAAAATCTCATCTGGGTTACTTCAGACCCCCAGAACACACTCGCTTCGGTCAATACTACACAAGCAGTAGATTTTGCATCGGCAGGGACGGCACCTAGGACAGCACCTGCCAATCTCATCTGGGTTACTCCAGAGGGCGCGCTGCTCCCTGACCCATGGAACTTTCTTGCCTCTGCTAACCCGGGGATTTGCTGAGGGACCAGTGTCAGAACATCGATGTAACCATCACTAGTGTTGCGAGGCAGAAGTGAACGCTATTGACCCAACACATTTGCAATTAATATATTTTCTGAATGAAATGCTTAATACAAAATCAAGTAACATGCACACAACATTAAATATAATTATCATAAGACTAAAAATTTTTCCTCTCTTCAGTCAGCAACCCTAGATCTTGGGTCTGCCGTGCGTGCAACGGCCCATGCTCAAGTTTTCCTCTTTCTCCCCTTGAATCTTGCCATTCAGGACCAGGGAAGGATACTGATACGAGAGCTAATGAGTGGCAGACAGTATTCAGGCAAAAAAAATCTGCTTCATTTTTAATATAGGAAGCATATGAGGTGTCCTACGTCGTAACCACTGATTTCCTCGTCGCGAATTAGGGGTACACGTGACCTTAATGATGCGTTGTTGAGCTCACCACCTTGACACACGTAGCAGTATGGGATCTTCTCTGAGCTCTTTGAAATTTTGCACTGAACGTGTTTATTCCATTCCAAATCCAAATAAATTGTGGTTTCACTCGAGGCAGACTCAAGCCAGCAACTCAGGTTTCCTAAAACGGTAGTTACCTGTGATGCCGGTTAGTCACAACCACGCGAAATCCCTACCATTATCAAGATGTAATCTAGTGTAGGACGTCAATTCGAGGAGAATACTTATTCATGTTCAAGAAGCGCCTCCAAGTCCTGGATATTACTTGTAACCAAGATTAAGCACCAAAGCAATATCAACGACGGGCCGCATTCATCCTCAATTGCAGCCGAGCCGGGCCAGGCCTAAGCCGTTCGACAGGGCCCAGCTCGCAATTTCTTCAAGCCTAACACTAGCTGTTTCTGAGACCCTCAGATTCAGACGCCTACGCACTTAGCTGGAAAATTCCCGATTTGGACAATCTTATTATCAGGGACATGCAACTTTTCGACGTTTATACCTAGACTGATATGCTCATGATTCCGAACTCACGACCTTCAATCATCCAGTTTAATGTCGACACGGATCCCCCTTGCACCGCGCGCCTTATTCTGTTTCACATCGTATAGATTGATAGACTTCAAAATGTCGTCCCAATCCTTGTCTGTTTCAAGAGGTTTATCTCTTGATTGTAAACCGTAAGTTTCAGGGAGGTCGGGGAAGAGGTCGGTAACCTCAGCTCGCAGAGCCTTTCAGTGTTGCCTGAGCAATTTCGAATGTAAAAAGTAGTGTAAACTCACGGCGAGAGTCTGCGGCCAAGTCTTGGCTTCTTTCGATTGGTCTTTGTATTTGAGGTAGAGGGAGATTCCTGCAAGGCAGGATTAATTAGATATCGATTCCGCCTGTAGCTCGAAATTACCTGTGTCCGGCATTGGGTGGGCGCGTCAGTGGCTAGAGATGGGTGGAAAGATAAGATGGACCCAGAGGTTATTGGCTTTATAAGGCGCGATCACATGACCAAATTGAATGCTCATAGTGTTCCCAGGTCACACGTTATCATATTGCCTACAGTGTAGATCCGAAAGTCCAAATTTTGATATCCTATCTGCACTTCCAAATTACTTATTTTTCTTTGAAAGTCTGCATTATGCTCGGATTTGACAGGGCTTTCAAGCCATCCGAACAATCTTTTATATCTCTTGTTAGAACTAAAAACATTCTCTAAGTTCATCTAATTCGACAATGTTTTTCCGTGTTCGGAGATCTCCACAGCTCACGTGTTTCCAACAATATGGTGGGTCACTTGCATTCAGTACATTGGGCCGCTCAAAGCCGTTGTCGAAGGCTCGGCTTGGCCCAGCTCCCACCAGCTCGGCTTGGCCCGGCTTACGGCGTCAGGCCTGACTCCCTTGCACAACACTAATTGGCACCTACCGAGCTAACAGTTATTTACATTACCCACTTTTTTAACTGCCTGATAAATGTTCTTCTGCTGTCTTATGCTGCCTTGTGCAGCCTTACAAGTGTCCTGAAAATATAACGTGCGCTGCCATGGATGGCTATAGATTGCAGCAAATTCAACTGTATCCGTCTGGCATTGCGTAAGTTCGCCTGACTAAGTTCAGGTAAAAATAAATAGATAACAGGCTACAGACACAATATACACGTCAAGGCAGGAGAAAAATTCGATTACGACGACTCCCAGACTTCCGGAGAAAAGTAGCTGGTAAGTTCCCATTCGTAATTCTTTTTCAGAGCGAATGTCACATAAGTGTGAATTCCCGTTTTTCCCTTGAGCGGGCGATGATTGCTGAGAAGGCGCGCATCAGAAACCTGACAACAACTTGACAATATCGTAACTCACTATGCTGATGACACCTCTCGAGCTACCCAGCCAGGAGCCTGGTGTCCTCGCCCTTCAAAGGTGTAGAACTGTTCAAGGGCTTCGGCGATTGCCAGATCATTCGCACAATAACGACTGATAGAAGATAGTATTAGTAAATAGTTCGAATAAAGATCGAAATGAAACACGAACGAGACGGGCAAATACACCTTGGGTAGGATAATATCGCTTCCTGGAACAAGAGAATAGTAAAATAGAAGACCTCCAGTTGGATGATCAGCACTTCGGCGATGGCAGACACTTTCTTGATCAGCGCGGTACAACTTGAGGCCTTCGTCAAGATTGCTATGGCTCTGCGAATGCGCAAAGGGGAATAGAAGGTTCCACAGAAGCTCTAGCCATGAAAGTGCGCGATCCATCTTCGGGTCATTGAGCCTTCCGCCTAGGGTGAACGAATGTCGAACATCGTTCCACGATGTTCCTTGCGATGGGCGACAATACATCTGCGAACGAGCCAAAGTTTAGAAACCAATAGCTGGGTACGAAGAATTGAATGCTTACCTTCAGGCGGTTGATGTCGTTGGAAACACAATCCATAGAAATAATCTGCAACCGAGGCTTGTACAGCGCCTCCTCGCCGTCAACAAATGATATCATCATGTTGAGGGACTCCATTAGACTAGGATCAAGAGTGGTAAGGAGGGAGCGCAGCGGGCGATAGTCGACATCCCAAAGACACAGCTTCGATGCTTTGTGGGAGAGTGCCTCGGATTGGTTTGAGGTGCGAGGGATATAATACGTTTTTAGCACAATTTCTCCCGACCGTGAAAAATCAAAGCCTAAATGTCTTTCATCAGCGGAAGTTTTGCGAGAACAGCAAGTGTACTCACCGACAAAGAAACGCTTTTCAGGAGCTCCAGAATAGAGGAATTGTTCCGTGATTATTGACCAGTCAAGCGCCCCTTGGCTGCATGTTACCAGGCCGAGGCTCCCTTTCGGAGACGTGAGATATTTGAGCACCTCAAGCCCTGGCAATAAGCGTCCTGAACGTGGGTCTCTGATGCGTTATCAGGGTCAATGACCAATGAAAGAGTTGCACTGCCTGCACTTACATGGGCTCTATGGCAAATCGCACCAGCCGGGCTTTGTCACCATCTCCAGGCTTGACACTTTTGGGGAAGACCCAACTTAGCTCCACTGGGCTACCATCGAATGTCATGTAAGAAGCTGGGCTGCTGAATCCCAGAGAGCCCATCATCCCGACAACGCGAGCGTAGATGAAGGTCAGAAAGACTATTTGAGTCAATATCGAGTACTCTGCAGTGTCGAGCATCGAAGCAAACGGTCTCGCGAGCCTACTCCAGAAAAAGGCAGTCTCAGGTGATCGGACTGGGAGGATCTGGATAAGAAGCTTAACTGAAGTGTATAGCCACAAGTCAATGAAAAGGCTTACTTTGTTAAGTTCGTCATAGACCGCCAGGCCAGTAATTCTGATTATCGCCTCCGATGAATTCAACGGGAAGTCGGAACCCAGAATCGATACTACTACTGCCTTAATAGAATCCGATGATGTCGGTTGTGCGTGTGCTGCTGGAATGACCTGAGGGTTGACTTGAGCTAGGAAAATGTTCAGTAAGCAGGATGAGCGGATAAAAAGTTGCATGCCAAAGAAGCGAGAATCGTTGACGAGAGAGTCTACAGGAGAGAAGATAACCATTGCGTAGAAGAGTGCAGATATTGGCGATGCTTCGAAAGTATGTCGAGGACAGCTTTTAAACTCCTTAGGCACACCTGTTCTCTGTTTACGGATGAAGGAGCATGGAAGAGAAGGACCCCGGTTTATACCTCTAAAGGCCATTCGCAAATATAGGTGTTTTGTCCGGTCGCCAAGTTCCAAAATTCGGGTTTTTTGTCCAGTTTTGGAACCGCCTGTCAAATTAGCACTTAAAGTTTAGACTGGTCACGGCAGACCCAGATCATTAAGGAAGGACATGCTTGAGGTGCTCGCCACCACGGACACTATTTGTTTTTTCATTCACCATCGTTTGGGGGGTTGGGTGAGATCTGGGAAACGGATAGAGGAGACAGAAAGCGCGATACTGGTGAGGCGGTTGAAGAATATTGTCTGCCACGGCATTCACGTGGGCGATTGTTTCTAGTTCAGGGAGGTGCATTGTTCAAATCCAGCAACCCCATTTTTGATTCGTCCAAAACAGACAAATCTCCCGAACATCGAAGATGTCAAGTGAAGACTAGCCAGAAGACCCCGAACATCACCATTGTCCAGGAAGACCCTGAGGCCAAAGGAAGACTGCCCAGAAGACCCTGATCATCATCACTGCCAGTCAGGAAGACCTTGAGTGGGGCCTAGAGAAAAATGCATAGCCGCTGCGTGGCTTGCGAACGAGGTCGCGAATTATGCCATTGACTGCGACAGCATCATCGATCGTTGCTATTGAGGGGAAACCGTAGCCTCAAAGGGCGACAGGAAAGTGAGAAGTCCGGTTGGGAATCTGAAAGGAAATCCCAAGTAGCCAGGTATCTTCCCACTAATCAGATGGCAGAGAAGAACCATTGCGAGAAGCTATGATTTAGCCACGCATTATGTGCGCGAGAGACTCAGCGCGCCACAAATTAGTTATTTACACATTTGCTCATGGTCAATGATGATGATCAGGGTCTGCTTGATCAATGATGATGATCAGGGTCTCTTGGTCAATGATGATGATCAGGGTCTGCTTGGAACAATGATGATGATCAGGGTCTGCTTGGTCAATGATGATGATCAGGGTCTGCGAGTTTGACAAGACAGGTCAAGATACATGTCTAAGAGTGGCTTGTTTTGGCTGGCACAGATTACGCTTCCTTTACTTTGACTTAAGATCCAGGGTCGTCATTTCAAGTTACATTGACGTTCCCACAACCACACGACAAAAGACTGTTTTAAATCTCTCGCTGTTTCCCGCCCTTACCCATTTCTCTCTCCTCCAACTATTAATTTCTTGCCATTCATTTGGACTATCTAAGAATCACGGATCCAGTCTCCTGCTTGTTCTTCGTCTCATCTTTTCATCAGAATGGACAACTGGAGGGTTGCAATTATAGGTGACGGTGATGTTGGCAAGACTGCTCTAGCTGTGCAGGTATGTTCCTGATGCGTTATCTATGTGCAGGAAGCTGAATTATTGTCTGAGTTTACCTCTAATTGTTTTGTTGGTGAGCTTCTTTACATTCAACTGTTTCATTTAGCGTAACACTCTAAAATAGAGGTGCGTGTACTTGTGCGCTTCCGCAGGCATCTATTGACTCAACCTTGAAAAATCCAAAGACCTATGATCCGACGATAGAAGATGCTTATCGCAAGAAGCTCGTTGTTGACAAGCAGATGTGTTGCGTGGAAGTTATTGATACTGCCGGCCAGGGTGAGCTAGCAGCCAATCTCTTTTTTCCATTGCCAAGTCTTTTTTTTCTGAAGAGGAATATGCCGCTTTGCGAGACCAGGGGGTCAAGTATGAATCGCTATTCCCTCTATTGAATGAAGCTAATGGTTTCATTGTAGGGGCGGAGAAGGCTTCATCCTTGTCTATTCCGTCACTTCACGATCAAGTTTTGAGCGCCTGGAAACCTTTCGTCAGTCTATGCACCGTGTGAAGCGAGGCAACCCCATTTTTATGCTTGTCGGAAATAAATGCGACAAAACTTATGAACGCGAGGTCACGAAGCCCGAAGGTGCTGCCTTGGCAAGGAAGTTCGGCTGTGACTTCATCGAGACTTCAGCGAAGACGACCCAAAATGTTGAACGCCTGTTTACTAGCATCGTTTGTGCATTACGACAGAAATGCACCGCAGAATCTGGCGCTACTGGACTTGTCAAGCCACAAGAGGGGAAGGAGAACAAATGCGTTCTTCTCGGGCTGTGGCTTTGCAGCGCGTCGTTTTGGTGTCGTGGTGGTGACAGCAGATACGAGGTTTAGCGTGCGCCCTGGCTGATACGCGCCGTGGCTATTCTTAATAAATCACACTCTCATTTTTCCCCACATTCTTTACTCAACCAGTTGCACTACTTGTATATCTGAGACAGTCGGAAGTATGAACGTGCAGTTTTCCTAAGGTATGCTTGATCTGCCTGAGTGTTACGTTTTGCACGTCCAGAATCCTTTGTTCCATTGGACTTGTAGGGACCTTGGCGGTGAAATATGCCACGGACATTGTTAGCGCATGAATTAGTGCCCATCTTCAGTTGCCAAGGAGACCCTCGTTGTGGTCATTGGTCGCGGGTAGGAATACACGGCATTTGGTAAACGTTTTTTGTTTGTTTGACTCTGATGCAGAGTTCAGCTTCCTTCTTCGATCCTCTTGTGCATCATCAACTTACGAGTATGTTCCAAACCTGAGTTCGATACTAGTAGATAAATGTAAGAACTAGGTATAGTAAGTAATATATCTGAAATAGAAGTATAGTAAACATACCTCAGAACGGCACTCGTTAGAGTTGATGAACTGAGGTATTCGTAACACGGAAAACGTATTTAAGAGAGAGATTAAGCAAATACAATATAGATCCAAGTGGGCCGTTGCCGGCATGTTCCGAGATCTAAATAATTAATTTCACTTATTCACAGTCATTACATTAAGGTTATAATAAAATCAGTATTTTTTATAAAATAATACTGAAGCAGTTCCAGCTCTACATACAGACATTTTAACAGATGAAATGCTTCTAGCTTCTAGTATAAAGGTATTGCCAGTAGAAAACCCATTGTGAAACCATATGGTTCCTTCTTGATCTATATACCTACATATAAAGTGCTGATTAGCATAATATGTATATTAAATCTTTGAGTAGGTAGGTATGGTGGCCATTTTTATCTGATTGAATATACAAATGTTCATTGATAGCTGCATTTATTGAGGAGACATCTATGGCCAACAACAATGGTTCATTGATAAATGCATAGTTGCTGATTAAGAAATTTCTGCATATTGTGCACTGACTACCTAGCTGCACATTGAAATTGTCTGTATGCTGCTGAATATCTGTTTGAGTAGGGGGTATAAGAATAAGTTGACAAGATATTCCTATAGTGTTTTGTGAAACTCTGTGGCCATTTACATAATGCACACTTGACACAAGAATATTTTCATGGCACTGCAGCAAAACATGCAATATTGAATGCACACCAGTAAACTGCCTAATATGAAAGTTTGATGGACTTTCACTGTATAGGCACCTTCTTAACTTTTCTCTTGTAGCAGCAAAATATACTGAATTGTGTACATGACCTGATCTAAACTCATTCAATAGCTTTTTCATGATGTCAAATTTAAAAGATGTCAAAACATTATAAAATTGATTAGTGTCATCAATTGAATTGCATACATGACCTGATCTAAGCTGATGTCACATGTAAAAGATGTCAAAACATGATAAAATTGAATAGTGTCATCTTTCCAGATATTGTATAAAAGAGACAGGACAGCATCATATATGCAGCTTTTGTTGAACCAGGCAAGGCTAATAGGCGTTGTTACATGTGAATCATCAGCATCAGTACCATTTTCTGTGTCAGATAGAGGCACTTTTTACTTGCAGTAGATTCAGCATTTATACTGTTATTTCTATTAATCTTTTTCTATAAATTAAGTTGTTATCATAGCATTTAT
>JABAJU010000335.1:0-10728 GCA_018220975.1 Tephrocybe sp. 9980TJB | reverse complement strand
TTTTTGGCCCTTTCTGGCATAGGGAATCCTCAGACTTATTCTCTTTGGATTTCCCTCTGCCAGCTGTGTGACTGTTCCACAGCCTCCAGAGGTTGCCCTTACAGCTGTATCCATTAATAACAGGGTGGTGCATGACCAACCAACGTCGTTGGGTGGATGACTCGGATTGCTGAGCTCATTTCCAACTGAAAAAGATGAATCCTGACACAGACATGCAATGAACTAGATCTACCTTCAGCTGCCTGAATTAGGATAGTGCCAAGCCCAGAGCATGCTAGGCTTGCAGCGGTATCAATTCCACAGCTGTAACAGATTACTTTTTAGAGTGTGTGACTTCTGGTTACACCTTAGCCTTACTTGTTCTTAACTGTCTATATGCTTGTGTAGTCACCTTTTCTCCCTATAGAATTAGGTTTATGCACTTTGGATCAAGGACTGAGGCTCACCCAGTAACAACTATTACATTTTTTTTTGCATAACCAGCCCTAGTGGCCTGCCACTATGGCTATAGTGGAGAACTTGGCTACACATCATATCTCTGCTTATTCCTTGACTTCTGGTCACCCCCTGGACACTTTTTTTTGCTTGTTTGAAGGCTATTTAATTGTTGGAAGAATTGGAGAAGGATTGAGAGGGTTGTAGAGGTTGGGTTGTAGTTGATCACCACCAGCTCATTAGGAGCAGTAGGTCATATCTTGGGAATGGCTGCATGGTTTGCCCCAGTTCCTTTTGCATTATATTTCTTTTATCTTCAGAATTATTTCAATGCCTGGATGTCTCCCATTTCTCCACCACTTCCTTCTCTGTTGCTTGACATTGCCTCAGATCATGATTGGACAATTTCTCGTGATCCACAGAGCTGTTTCTCTCGAATCTAGTGCTGTTGGACTTGCATTGACTATCGCTTTCTGGCAGTACCCCATTTTACTCATTTCTGCTCCACAATTTGCTTGCTACAATGTCACCTTTCCTCATCACCCTATCACTCCATCTTCAGACTCTGATTATGGGGAACCTATGTCTCTAGGTTCTTCTGGGTCATTTCTAGAACATTTTTTTAATGCTCTTTCTAACACTATCATTCATTTGTCCTCATATTCAGTATCTGGCTCAATATCTTGAATTTATTCCTTTGGTGCCTACATTTTATATATATCTTCCTTGCTATTTCCTGTTCTCTTAGTGCAGGTTTGGGCAATCAGGTGACTTATCAGTCATGTGACTATCTAAATAGTGCCAAACAAGTTTGTTTTTGGCCCTTTCTGGCATAGGGAATTCTCAGACTTATTCTCTTTGGATTTCCCTCTGCCAGCTGTGTGACTGTTCCACAGCCCCCAGAGGTTGCCCTTACAGGGAGCATGGATCATGCAGGGCATGTCTCTACAGGGACACTATACTCCTCTCTCATTCAGACTTGCAGCTTGGCTTGGTCAACTTTGTTGTCATTGCACTTCTAGCTGGCAGGGACTATTCAGTAAGTAGCAATGTAATGACTTGCCTATTTTTTAAGCTTCTTTTTAGGATGGTATCGTTGGCTGTTGTAATAGTTGTTACTGAGTAAGCCTCAGTCCTTGGTCTAAAGTATGTATGACCCAATTTATAGGGAGAAAAGGTGACTACACAAGTGTATGGATGGTTAAGGACAAGTAAGGCTAAGGTGTGACTGGAGGGTCACACACTCTAAAAAGTAATCCGCTACATACCCCTTCAGATTGTGTCCACAATGTCAAGCAGTATACACAATCTCAAAAGAGAAAAGAAAATTTTTTGTAATGGCTCACATATCATGCTCCTCCTCCTGTACTTGTCATCACCTGCTACATTCACTGTGTTGGATTATCCTTCACACCATGGTTGTTTCAGCCCCCCTCCTATGCGCTCCTCAAAATTTCATCCTGGGTTCTATCCATGTCCCTCTCCTCCTCGAAAAAAAGACAAAGTCTTAGATTGAGGTGAAAGTCGAATTGAGGGTAAGCAAAGCACAGTGCTTTGCATGTCAGAGAGTCAGAAGTAAAGTGATGTCATAAAAAGCATATAAGAGCCTAGAAAACCTAGAACATGGATGGTATAGGCAGAGAGTGGTGATGACTAGCCACTAGACTTGTCACACATGAGCAGTTGGATGAAAAGGCCCATGGTATCAGTTGCAACAAGGTGAAGATAGACAGATGATGAGTCCATCAGAAAGTAGGGGAAATTCATCATAGAATGAGCAGGACCTGGCTGCTCTAACAAGGTATAGCACTAACATGAGGAGCATGCATATGCACTGGTGAACAGATGCAGAATCTGGTGTCATAACTATGTGGTAGGACATGAGAAAGGAATGAGAGATGACAAATACATAGTGAATAAGTGAATGTCAATGAATTACCTTAAAGACTTAAACAGCAGTGAGATACAGATGAGGTATATAAGAGCATAGCCAGACAAAAAAGGCACATAGAGAGTATCTTGATGGTGCCTGTGGGATAGCCAAGGCCTCCTGGATTCAAAAGTATGTCTGGGTTAAATTGTGGTATCTGCTGCATTAATCAAGGCCTCCTAGATCATCCATAGTCAATCCTGGTACCCATTGGACTAATCAAGGCCTCTTAAATTTCTAACAAATCTGGGTACCTGCTGACACACTGAAAGGCATGTATGAAACATCAGACGGTCCAGCGTCAAACACTGATATAGTGAAGCTGAATAGTGGTTAGATCTATCAGAAAGATAAGAATATGAAATAATTCCGCAAACTGTGCTGAGAACTATCACATCAGCACACAGAGAAGAGTGCTAAGCTAGAGAGTCCTCTGACATGCAAGAGGTGCAGAATAAAAGGTAGAAGCCTGTAGTATAAGAGAGGAAAGTTGGAGTGATTGTGGAGGATGTAATATAAGAAAAAAGATTGTAAATGAGTGTTGAGTGTATCTTTTAGATGAACTAGACAGATAATGAACAGAAAAAGAAAGGAGTAAAGGTATAAGAGATAGAGTAGATAAGGTTGGTTGTCTCCTGACAGATTGTCCTCTGACACTCCCTAGTCCAAGAATCAGTTGTGACATTAATTAAAAGCAGAATTTGCTCACCTTCAAAGAATAGTTTTTGCTTCAAAAACAAAAATGTCTGAGTCTTGGGTCTCAACAGCATCAATGATACCCTCTTTTGACATGCAGAAAAACTCAGTTTCAGCTTCACTGGAAGCCTGTAAAAGCATGAGTTTAAGCAGAGGCTGGAAAATACATCCATGGCTTACAATGATCCAATTGAAGCTAAAACAACCAAGCAACTTCTTAAAATCATCTTCTAACCAATGAGAATTTGCTCCAACATGCTTTTCTTGCTTCATCTTGAGGCATTCATTCTCATCCAATACAAAATAAGGTGCAACAGGGAGCTGGAGGAGTTCCACTAAGCAAACAAGAAGAGTGATGAGTTCAGGATGCCTTGTATTACTATGATGGAACTAAATCTGCACTTGATCAAGAAAGGTAAGTGTGCTTGATTGATGGCAAGTTGCTTCAAAGTCATGCTCTCTGTGGTAGAGGAGATCAACTAAACATTGACGTGAGCTCCTAATTCAACTGCAATTCAAAGAAAATTATAAGTGTATTTTTTATTTTTTAATAAAATAGATATAGTTTTAACAACATTTATGGTCTGTGGCCTGTGGTTTTCATGATAATTTTGGTTCTTAGTCCTCAGTTTGATGTAATCAAGATAGTATGTAGTCTGTGATTTCAAACATTCATAGTTCACAGTTTGTATTTATATTTATATTTATAGCCTCAGGCCTTAGGTCTTAGGTCTGTGATTGATGATAGTTCATGATTGATAGTTTATAGTTTCATGTGATCAAAATAAATATTAAAATCAACATATCAAAATCAACCATGAGACCTTCCTCTGCAAATTTATCATATTGATTATCTCATCTTATCTCATTTTATTTGATTAATTAATAAAAAAAATTTAATGCTCATCTTCTTGTCATTAAGTCAACTTTAGTTAGCATTAATGTAAAAAGTGATGAGAGAATGTACAGTACTACAAAATGAAAACCTTAAGCTCTATGTAGATATGGAGACACTATGTAGCACTATGAAGCTATGGAGACACTATGGAAGCATTATCCTAATTCAGGCAGCTGAAGGTAGACCTGGTTCATTGCATGTCTATGTCAGGATTCATCTTTTTCTTTATCTAATCTTCATCTCACAGACATCTTATCATATCTTATCATGGACAATAGTAGTTAGTAATTAGTATTTAGTCATACAAAGCATAGACAATGCATGACAACTGTGCATGACATCATACAGCATGGAAGCCTTGTGTTCATCAGTCAGCCTTACTGTGCATGACATCATGCACAGTAACACATGTAGGGACTCAATAGTATATATAGCTGTAATATATTGCCTAGAGTCCTCATTCAAGTTCTCTTAGGATTTCCACTATAACCTAGTGTGAACACTTAAGACTGTTGTCTCTCTTCTCTATCTTCTAGTAGAGTTGTTCTTGTGGGAGCCTGCTGCATTGTTGTAGTGTCACCCTAACACATAGTGCTATATATCTCCTCCATAGAGACCCTGTTTCTACTGATGTGTTCTGCATTCTGTCATATTCTGCAATCTGCACTCTCTTGTACTGAGTATTGACAGGCACATGAATTGACCTTGTTTGTCATGTGTTCTGTGTTCTGTGTTCTGTGTTCTGTGTTCTGTGTTCTGCATTCTGCACATACTGAGTATCGGCAGGCACATGACTTGAATCTTGATTGCCATGTGCTCTGTGTTCTGTGTTCTGCGTTCTGCACTTACTGAGTATCGGCAGGCACATAACTTGAACCTTGATTAAAGAACAATATATATGTCATACTCCTTGTTCTGCTAAACTCCACTGGTGCACTGCAGACCGTTCAAATGTCAGTGCTCGAAAGGTTGAGGTAAGTCGTTGCATACACACCATTTCCTTGTCGGTCTTGACAGCTCGTATTGTCTCTGCTTGCCTGAAAGATGGGAAGGGAAGCTACTGAGTCCTGAGCTCCAGTTTCTCATGGGACAGTGGCCATCGATGGAGTCGATGCCGGCGGCTAGCCCAGAGGTCGTGTTCACGGGTGCACATGGCAAGAACGTCGCTTTCGAGGCGTTGCGCGTTCCCCAGTCGCCCTACGTCATGTTCTAGAGGATGGGGCGGGCCGTCGGCGTCGCTGTTCGCCTCACAATGCCTTCGCTTGTGAGAGTCGGTTGACGGTCATGTTGGCCGTCGCGGCACAGGGCGGGGGTGATGTGACCTGATGTGACCGGTCCCACCGGGACTGTCCTTTATATCGTTGAGTTCAAGTGGCGTTCAAATTGCTTAATATCCAGAATCCAGATTCCCAGACGTTGAACCCACATCCCTACTGAGCGCGCCTGGGCATGTATGATGCATTGTATCAGTGATGAATAAGTAATCGGTGTCACGAATCGTGCTGTTTCCCCTCCATCATTATCAGGGGCACAATCTTCGATGGTCCGAATCGTTTCACGTCAAGATAACTTTGAAGCCTGGAGCCAGAATCTTGGAGAAATCTTCTAACTTATGCAGTACAAGAAAAATTGTGACTGAGGCGTAAGCTGACGCTTTCTGTGTTAGATCGATATCTCGCATGGAACTCACAACATCACAAATTTGACTGCTTTTTGTTTGCGTGGCGAGTGGAGTAAAATTGATCAAGTGTGTACAATGTGTCATGATCAGAAAATGATGGCATGAATTAAGTATTTTACTCGGAGTGAACCATGCGTGGAGTACAGGCAACTATCTCCAAGCCCTTTCTCACCGACCTTTTCAATCTTACACAGACCAGCCCTTTGATTGGTCACTGGTGGGATGTCCCCCCAGGTGGTGATCGACGACAGTGACAGCCAGATTCAATACTCGGGTCAAGGCTGGTTTGCTGATCAAGGCAGTCAGGACAAGGTCGGAAATTATGGTCCCACCTACAAGACAACCTCCCATGGAACCAAAGAAAACGGCGACAGTTTCTCATTCTCATTCTCGGGTGTGTTTCTGTATTCACATTGAATTGAACGAACCTTACTCATGCCTACTTGAGGCACCTCTATCACCGTCTGGGGCACGACCGCACTGACCAAAATCAACAACGGTGCTACATGGGACCCTTCCTGGGAGTGTTTTGTTGACAATGTCAGCATCGGCGCGACAAAACCATTCCAGTATCCCGAAAATAATTGGGATCTGTGTGGGTCGTCCTTCAGCGATGGCCAACACACCCTCACACTCAAAGTGTCGACAAGTGGGACCACCTTCTGGTTTGATTACATCACCTACGTCCCTTCTCCATCCGTATCTCTGCAGACATCTGTCGTCATGGTCCAGAACACCGACCCCAATATAATATTTGGCTCAGGATGGGCTCCATTGGCTGGAAATGCCAACTCGACGTCGGTGGTCGGTTCTCAAATCAAGTACAATTTCATTGGTCAGCCAGTATCTTCCGTGGTTGCAGTCTTTCTTGCAGTGCTAATATGCTATCATGCAGGTACTGGTCTCGCTTGGTACGGATTCATACCTACCGAATTACCACACAACGAAGCCCAGGCGTCCTACTCCATAGACGGCGGCTCTTCGACAACTTTTAACCTGAATGGTCTCCCAGCAAATAGTGTGACAGTGTACAATCAAGCTTTCTTCACTACGCCCAGTCTTAGTGCCGGCTCTCACTCAATCATCATCACCTACAAAGGAGGCGCTGGCGCCGCCACACCTTTGACCCTTGACTATATTCTTCTCAACAATGTCTCGATACCTTCTTCAGCAGGCACAACAGGCGGCGGGGGCACTACCGCTCTCGGTGGCAACGGCGGAGGCACTACATCTAATGGAGGAGGCGCCACGGCCACAGTATTGAAGCCAGGCACCAGTGTGGGCGCGACTGTATCAGGGGCCACAACTGGTGGAGCTAGTGTTGCAGGCGCAACAGCTGGTGGAGCTAGTGTTGCAGGCGCAACAGCTGGCGGTTCCACCACGGGTCCGTCTTCCACTTCTACCACCGGCTCGCTTGACACCAACCCTTCAGCTTCAGACACGAATCACTCAAGCACTCCTGTCGGCCCCATCGTAGGAGGGGTTGTGGGCGCCCTTGCCTTAATTGCGCTTCTTCTCTTCCTCTTTTGGTGTCGTCGCCGCCGCCGTGCAACATACGTTCACTCCCAGCCAGGTTTCCTGGAGGCTGAATATACCCCTGTCCAGATGCGAACGAACGGGAACGCATCATCTACAGGAAATCTCAGTGTAAATCCTTTTCCATTCACAGAACAACCCAGGGCTCAATACCATGATCGTGCGCCGCTTGGTAAATCGATTGGACCACAGGAACTCTATGCTGTAGGCTCGTCTACCCCTTCCCACTCCCATACTACAAGCCTTGATACATCAGACGCAAGTGGATATCTCGCTGATAACCAACTGCAGCCCCTGCGCCCCATGCACAAAGGCGAGATTTTGACACAACCTCCAGTTATTACTTCTTTGGTACATCAAGACAGTGGAGTTCGCTTGCATGCTCCCCAGTCCAATGTGCTTGTAGACGTTCCCCCCTTATACACCGCTAATTAAACCCTCCGATCGGACTTGTTCGTATGGTCTTGTTATCACTCTTTTGTATCGATATCACCTTTTTAATCGTGACGCTAGCGCCAATTTGAACTCTAGGATATTATCACTCTATTATACCTATATGAATCCTCCTGGACATTGATAGGAGTGCCGACACGGCGTTTGATGTTGGCCTCGTTGACATTCTATCACCATTGGCACTTCATAACAGACGTGAAGGGCCGTGATGGGGCGTGCCATCAGAAGATCGCCCCAAGCACGCCCCTTGGGACGCGTCAAAAAATGGCTTCAAGTTGGGTGCAAGAACGGTATTTGGCGAGAGTATTGCACACTCGGGTGTGGGAGGTGGATATCAACTATGTCGTCATAGTTAAGTTCATTTTGAGCTTACACCAGATAAAGCGTGGGTAGTACATCTTCCATGGCACTCAGAGCATATTGACGATATATATATACTTATTAGTAGCCCCCAGCAATTACTGCCCAAGGAGATGCTCTTCGAACTACACAAACCGATTTTGATCTCGAATGGCGCACACATTCGGACGTTCTAGGGACAAGAAAAATGTTAGACACGCCGTCATAAAGATGGGGCATGGGCGATTAAATTTAAGAGGTACCCCGGGCGTGCGTGCTGGGATGTGAATGGGGAACGTGGATGGGACGTGCTGGGGCGCGTCACCAGACGTGAAGAGGCGTGTCGTGGCGTGAGGTGGGGTGTGTACAGTGTTATTATATCAACAATTTACCAAAAATTTAGCCAGTTTTCAGCGTTAGCTAGTCTTTTGTCAAATAATTCTGAGTGTCGAGCCTGATCTTTAGCTGTTACAAGGAGTTAATTTAAAACCTTACCCATGGCACATTGTAGCGCTGGAAAGCAGTATCGTCCAAGACAAAACGTGGTTGATGATCAATGATCAGAGTGACATCTCACTGCTTGAATCTAGATCTTATGACGCACTTTCTACAAATCTTCAATCATTCGCGTGCCAAAAAAAAAGTTGGGACGCAAAAGTCCCAGACTTGGGGCGTGAAAACCATGGCGTGCCCCCACTGGTACGTCCCTTCACGTCTTTTTTCTGTTATCCGAAAAATTTCATAAACCTACCACTGCTGTGCGTCCTGTGCCACAATCCACACAAGATAATGGTTAATCTCCTCTAATAACCACATTCGAGTTTGATTATCCCAAGTAATGTCTGATTTCGCATCAGCTCCCGACACTGGATTCTACATTGACTGTACTTGCGATATGTGTGCGTCGGCAAGGTCGAATGGTGGATACCTGGCAGTCATTGTACGTGTGCGACTCGTGCAAAGCTGGAGGGCATGCGACGCGTTTCGGAAACTTCCAACAAATTTTATCGACACTCCGCCAGTACGAGAACCCGCAAGAGGTTAAAAGCAGCGCAAAAAACAGGTGAAAGAAGCAGCAGCCGAGGCGATGCCCAATGATTCCATGTTTCCTGAGGACTCCCTCTCGAAACAGGCTTTTGTTTGATAATACTCTTGAAGGGGCTTATCAAATGTGTGGAGGTCTGCCACATTCTTCCAAGGAGATAGTCAAGAATGATATTGTAAGCAATTTGGACAAGGCTATGCTGTCGTCTTCTACTAATCAAGTTTTAGATGTCCAAGCTCGAATACTCATGGGGACTCAAACGCGGGAGATTCAACGTCAGCACGCGTTACAATAATCTCCTCCATAAGTAGCTACGTTTATATATAAATTGGTAGCTGAAGTTTGATTGATCTTGCGGTCTCTTCAGAAAAGATACGGTTTGGCGTTTTGAAATAAGTAGCAAACAAACAAAGCGCTCAGAAGTGCCATCAAGACTTTAAATTTGTGATCTGCGTTCACTCAAACATGTTCGCATGCCTCATGCTCGTTTATCCACCGTGCCCCAAAAACCCAGTCTTAGGTGATCCTCCATCTGTTCCCCATATCGTCCCTTCCCTTTCTGAAGCACAGAAACGCGAAGTAGGCCAGGTTTGTGCAAGTATCGCTCATCAACTCTTATTAGGACTTCGTATTCGGTTTTCATTAGCATAATGTCGGTGCCGACATCAAGACCCTCGAGATTATCACCTTAGGAATACTCTTATGAAGTATGATGTCAAAGGTGCGCAATCTCTACTCGTGCGTGTCATTCTGGAATCTGGTTTCTGACGCGAGATCCAGATTCCAGACGCAAAACAAGCTCATAAGCTAATACAGGATCTTCAAACGATGAATCAGGTCACGTCAAGCCCCCGTTAATAGGGATTGTCAACCAGGAAAACGGTTTTTTCTTGTGCCGGAACACCTTGATGCCGCGCTCAGATTTCAAAGATTCAAAGAGGAAGCCGGTCGTCCTCGGGCCTTATTTCAAAACGCCAAACCGTATCATGGAAGGCGGATCATTCCAAGTCCCTTACAGGTTGCCAAATTTGGGATTTCTCGATGCTCTACCTTCCCTTGCTTTTCCTTTAGGACCATGTGTCAACTAGGATGCGACTTCGAGCATGTTCTCTGGCAAAATTTCCTCGACGCGGGTGCTTTCAAGCTATGTGCGCGCGAGGCGCCGAGACGGCACTGAGTGCATTCGCGAATCTGTCAAGGGAGTTTGTGAGGTGACGCCGTCTGACGTGATATAGTCCCTGTCTTTCCATGTTCAAACAGCAGCTTCCTTGACAAGCGATTCATGTTCCTGACTTGAGTGTTTTCACTGAAGCTCGTCGTCGGATTCCTGCATTTTTATCTCGAGGACCTGTTACAAGCCCTCGGAGTAGGGATGGCGCGTTCTTTCTTTAATGGGCGATACCAACGCGAAAGAAATCTAATAGCACAACTTTTTATCGTTGGTTCCACGCTGCTCTTGCTAACAGACCGGATCAGGCGTATGTATACGTTCACTCATATGTCAAAATTTTGAGGAACCATAAAATTCAGAGGACGGCCAGGCACCGTATTCTGGCTCATTGTAACTCGGCCAGACAAGAAACCTTCACGGCAGGCGGGGGGCTGTATAAAAGCCATCTTCGAGTATCTCAGCACAGCGGCCTTCGACCACCCCTGTCTCAACCGTCACTTCCCATTAAGCAATGCGCGCTACCACTCTTGTCGCTGCTGTCTCC
>JABAJU010000334.1:0-10761 GCA_018220975.1 Tephrocybe sp. 9980TJB | reverse complement strand
ATGGCCGAGTTAATATTTCTTGAGTTATTCACAATTTGCATATAGTGAACCCTTTGCACATCAGAAAACCCTACAGTCAGCGTTCACTGTTAGCAGTCGTGTTGGCCGTCACGGCACAGGGCGAGGGTGATGTGACCGATGTGACCTGTCTTGCCGGGACTGACCTTTTCGTCGGTCGCAGCTATACATCTTACTCTTGGACACAGTGGTGAGGTCAGCGACATTGTCACCCAAAGGATCTGAACTAACTTGACTTAGATACCTCTCTATCTACAGGGGTTGAAGATTGACACGGACAAGCTCAATAAAGCTGGTCTTAACCCCCCTGAGGCTTATTACGATTCAATCGTTCAATCCGTTCCCAGGCAACATTACTTACGCACAGGCCTTAGGATAGAAGGCGGTAAAACATGTTTGATGTTCGTCACTAAGATAGGTGGCGACGAGAACCAGCTATCGCAGTTGCCGATACCTTCAGGCTACGAGGATATGCTTAGCGTCTTAACTTCAGGCATTTGGGGTGAGTACTAGTAACGATTAATCTTCAAGGTAAATCTGACTTCAATGACAGGAGACTGGGAAGACGTAGAGACCTATAATGCTTCTCTCCTACGACAGTAATTCGTATGCATAAAGTGTGTTGTCATAACAAATATGGGTGGAATTTTAGGGTTTGCAAAATTTTATCAACTTTGAACGTTGAATATTGAACCTCCCCTTCTCTGTGTTCAACTCAGCAGCCTTGGGGAACACCTTATCATGCAGACCCTCACCTCTGTTGCTGGGCGAGGAACAACCGTGCCTATATATTACGTATCGACAATTACTTAGCATGCCCTCACTATTAATTTTGGACTTGAGGCTCATTCTGTTGCCAGCCACAGACCTATCCTCTCAAACCCCAAACATAATGTGATGATCACGGTTTCGATGTCCTCTCGATCTCCAAGATTTACGCTTCTGCCATTGACATGTTTAACACTATTTATACCGAATTTGCTTTTGGAACAGGTGGGAGTTTGTTCCTACCCTCCTTTATCGTTCATTTGGTGCTAGACTTCTTCGTTAGTGGGACGCTCTGTCATGACTACTCCGTTGTACAAGTCTTCCCCTCCTGCATCCCCGGGTTGGAAACAGGATAAGAGTCTACATGTTGGGCACCGGGCGGGGCTCGCGGCTACCCACTCGTATAGTTTTGGTGAGCACTGCCAGCCCGGAATATGGTGTCTGTCAATCAAGCTCCAGGCTAGTTGCCCCACCCGGCTCATCGAGGTATTCGGTAGATCTCTTGTGTCGTCAAAACTTGTACGTTGATATTATGAATAAGGACCCAGTGGCAATCGGATCTGACAGTCAAGATACCATCAGAGCGCTCCTCAACCAACGTTCACAACCCAGCCACTACCTCCTCGACCAAGTTCACCACATTGCAAGTTCCCTTCACGCAAGCAGGACAGGCCGAGACGTGGAACAGAACACACCAGGGCTTTAGAATCAGGTCAGAAACATCATCATTTCAGTTAAAGCTGACCAGGTGCTAGTGTCATGAAATCCCTTTTACGATCTTATCATCCACGCATCTTATCTTTGTCTCAACTCTGTATACATATATATTATTACCTCGACATCATGTCTCTTTAGTCTTACGTTGGTCAATACACTTCGCACTCCTCTATTTCGCCCATTCCTCAACGAGTCGCTGACGTTTTAACGTAAGACTAGCCCAATTCCCCTACCCGTTCACGTGGTGTCCTACGAGGACGATTCTCCCCATTGCTACTCAAACAAACGACACTGAAACATTATGACCGAATCCGTTACTACTCCTAGTAGTGCGGATACAGTCCATACTACTGCCAGCATCCTCATCATGTAGGCAAATTTCTCAAGAGTGGCGACGAGTCATCAAGAATGTACCGATGTGCTGGCCGAACCTCACTGAGGGGGCGGAGAACGAGAGCTGACAAATCGCATGGTTAATCTAGCACAAGCGAAAGCGCAAGTGCAGTGTCTTCTCAAGACCCAAAGGGGTCCCAGAAGAAAACATAAGGATATATGGTTGAATCTTTGTTTAACGCGAAATTGGCTGAACCATTGATTGGTTGATGACCTATACTTAGGTGCCAAGAAGTAGGATTGACATCGACAGAGGAAATGAATAGGAAGATAATTGCCAGTCTATTGGAAGTGATCAGATTCCGAATCCCGATGTCAGACGTGTGAAGGCATACAGAACCCATGACTCCAGGTTGTGACAGCTATTTATTTTCATAACTCTCATCCGTCGCCATCGGCGGATAACAAATGGGGGTGGGGGTTCATTTCATCGCCAAAGAAGTCATTAAGAAGCTCCTTCTTGAGTCATTCACTCCTGTCTTGTCGAACCTCTTTCTGCAATGGTTATGCAAGAGCCCCCTCGTCGACTCCCAAAAATCACGTTCCGTGTCCTGATTATTGGAAGAGCGAATGCTGGCAAGACATCGATCTTGCAGAGAGTCTGCAAAACTACGGGAAGGCCAGTTTACAGGCAAGTGGATTTTGAGAGAAAGCAGGTACGTTGTTGAAGCTTTGTCAACTCGGCCGGCCAGTCTTACCGCCTGACCAGATTGAACTCGACCCGTCCATGGAAGTTAGTCATATAGTACCATTGGCCGGTTACTGCTGACTCTTGAGTTAGCGTGGTGGACACAGGATTGAGGATGAGATTGTTTTCCCCGGTGATCATGACGGTTACATTTTTCATGATTCCTGTGGATTTGAGTCGGGGGGCAAAGAAGAATTGGAGATTGTACAGAACTTTGTGCGACAGAAGTCGGGAGAAAAGACACTGGGATCCAGATTAC
The DNA here is from genome assembly GCA_018220975.1 of Tephrocybe sp. 9980TJB. NCBI lineage: Eukaryota > Fungi > Basidiomycota > Agaricomycetes > Agaricales > Lyophyllaceae > Tephrocybe > Tephrocybe sp. 9980TJB. The sequence continues at coordinate 7,918 of JABAJU010000334.1, read as the reverse complement.
ATGCAATATGGTTTGGATTTCCGAATGTACACGACTACGACTGTTGATGATCCATATTTGAAGGTACTGCATCCCAATGGACAACCAGCGACCAGAGCTTGACTTGAAGCATTTCAAGGATATCTGCCCAGATCAGAATGGTGCGTCAATGCAAAGCATTGGGACAGGGGTTTATGTTTGATTTTGAAGTTCCTGTCATTGGTGTGTTCACGAAGTACGACCAATTCAAGCGGAACATTCAAATGGAATTAGAGGACAGTGATGATTCGAATGGATGGGAGAGTGATGTGCCTGAGAGGCGGTTTCGGGAGCACTACCTCTGCCACCTGGGCGATGAAGCTAGGTTCGTGCGGTTGGAAAGTGTGTTTAGTAATTATCTTCTCAGCTTTGCACTGATGCTCTTCGGTTAGAAATGCACAAGCCAGACAGCTGCTGTAAAAAGCTTATTGAAGAGACAGCTGATGCTTTGAATGTTGATGTGGTCACATTGATGCTTCTGGCAGTACAGAGGAGTAATCTGGAGTTGAGTGTAACACTTGCTGCAAAGGGGTCAGTATATTTGCATGAGACATTTGGTGTGCAATATAATTATATCTCAATGCAGGTGTTCTGATTTCAAGGGAGATGCACAACATATTGTGGAGCAATGTCTCAAGCATTTTCCATATATCTGGGTATATGCATAAGCTGACTTACTTGCTCCTGCTGATGTTGCCTGTCCTCTGCTCTCCAGTTTGTGAGTGCCCCTGCTTGCTAGCTCTGCTTGGGTGCTGCTGATGGTGCCTGTCCTTTGCTCTTCAGCCAGTGAGTGCCCCTGCTTGCTGGCTCTGCCTTGGCTCTGCTGATGTTGCTTGTCCTCTGCTCTCTAGTTTGTGAGTGCCCCTGCTGGCTGGATCTGCTTTGGCTCTGCTGATATTGCCTGTCCTATGCTTTACAGAATGTGAGTGTCCCTGCTTGCTGGCTCTGCTTTGGCTCTACTGATGTTGCATGTCCTGGATTTACAGGAGGTGAGTACCTTTGCTTGCTGGCTCTGCATTGGTTCTGCTGATGGCTGTTCTCTGCTTTACAGGAGGTGAGTGCCTCTGCTTGCTAGCTCTGCTTTGGCTCTGCTGATGTTGCCTGTCCTCTGCTCTCCAGTTTGTGAGTGCTCCTGCTTGCTGACTCTGCTTTGGCTCTGCTGATGTTGCCTGTCCTCCACTCTCCAGTTTGTGAGTGCCCCTGCTTACAGGCTTTGTGTTGACTCTGCTGATGTTGCCTGTCCTCTGCTTTTCAGAAGGTGAATGCCCCTGCATGCTAGCTCTGCTTTGGTCTGCTGATGTTGCCTGCCCTCTCCTCTCCAGTTTGTGAGTGTCCATGCTTGCTGGCTCTCATTTCGCTCTGCTGATGTTGTCGGTCCTCTGATTTCCAGTTTGTGAGTATGCCTCCTTACTGACTGTTCTTTGGCTCTGCTGATGCCACATGTCCTCCACTCTCCAGCCAGTAAGTACTCCTGCTTGCTGGCTCTGCATTGGTTCTGCTGATGCCTGTCCTCTGCTTTACAGGAGGTGAGTGCCTCTGCTTGCTGGCTCTGCTGTAGATCTGCTGATGTTGCCTATCCTCTGCTCTCTAGTTTGTGAGTGCTCTGCTTGCTTGCTCTGCTTTGGCTTTGCTGATGTTGCCTGTTCTGTGCTATCTAGGACGTGAGTGCCCCTGCATGCTAGCTCTGCTTTGGCTCTGCTGATGTTGTTTATCCTCTGCTTTGCAGAAGGTGAGTGCCTCTGCTTGCTGGCTCTGCTTTGGCTCTGCTGATCTTGCCTGTCTTTTGCTCTCTAGTTTGTGAGTGCCCCTGCTTGCTGGTGCTTTGGCTATGCTGATCTTGCCTGTCCTCTGCTGTACAGGAGGTGAGTGCCTCTGCTTGCTGGCTCTGCTTTAGCTCTGTTGATGTTCCCCATCCTCTGTTCTCTAGTTTGTAAGTGCTCTTGCTTGCTGGATCTATTGATATTGCTTGTCCTCTGCTCTCCAGTTTGTGAGTACCCCTGCTTGTTGCCCCTGCTTTGGCTCTGCTAATGTTGCCTGTCCTCTGCTTTCCAGAAGGTGAGTGCCCCTCCTTGCTGGTTCTGCTTTGGCTCTGCTGATGTTGCCTGTTCTCTGCTTTACAGACAGTGAGTGCTCGTGCTTGCTTGCTCTGCTCTAGCTTTGCTGATGTTGCTTATTCTTTGCTCTCCAGTTTGTGGGTGCTTCACTTTGTTGGTTCTTCTTTGGCTCTGCTAATGTTGCCTGTCCTCCGCTCTCCAGCCGGTGAGTGCTCCTGCTTGCTGGCTCTGCCTTGGCTCTGCTAATGTCATCTGTCTTCTCCTCTTCAGGATGTGAGTACCTCTGCTTGCTGGTTCTGCTTTGGGTCTACTGAGATTGCCCGTCCTCTGCTGTTCAGTTTGTGAGTATCTCTGCTTGCTGGCTCTGCTCTGGCTCTGCTGATATTATCTGGCATCTGCTCTCCAGGACGTGAGTGCCTCTGCTTGCTGGTCTCTGCTCTGCTGATATTGCCTATTCTTTGTTCTCTAGAAAGTATGTACCATCACCCTCCTTGCTCTCTTTTCGTCTACTAATGTTGCTCTGCTCATATTACCTGTTCTCTGGTCTCAAGTTTGTGAGTGCTCCTCCTTGCTGGCCCTTCTTTGGCTCTGCTGATGTTGCCTGTCTTCTGTTTTACAGGAGGTGCATGCCTCTGTTTGCTGGCTCTGCTTGGGCTCTGCTAATGTCATCTGTCTTCTTCTCTTCAGGAGGTGAGTACATCTGCTTACTAGCTCTGCTTTGGCTCAGCTGATGTCACTTGTACTTTGATGTCCAGTTTGTTAGTCCTTCTGCTTGGTGGCTCTGCTGTGGCTCTGCTGATGGTGCCTGCCCTCTGCTCTCCGGCTTGTGAGTGCACCTGCTTGCTGGCTCTGCATTGGCTCTGCTGATGTTGCTTGTCCTCTGCTTTTCAGAAGGTTGGTGCCCTTACTTTCTAGTGCTGTATTGGCTCTGCTGATGTTGCCTGTCCTCTGCTCTCTAGTTTGTGAGCGCCTGTGCTTCTTAGCTCTGCTTTCTTTATGCTGATGTTGCCTGTCCTCTGCTCTTCAGTTTGTGAGTACTCCTCCTTGCTGGCTCTTCTTTGGCTCTGCTGATGTCACCTGTCCTCTGCTCTCCAGCCAGTAAGTGCTCTTACTTTCTGGCTCTGCTTAGGCATTGCTGAATTGCCTGTCTTGTGCTCTCCAGGATGTAAATGCTCCTGCTTGCTGGCTCTGGTTCAGTTCTGCTAATTTTGCCTGTCCTCTCCTGTCCAGTGTGTGAGTGCCCTTGTTGGCTGGCTCTGCCTTGGCACTGCTAATACTGTCTGTTCTCTGCTCTCCAGAATGTGAGTGCCTCTGCTTGTTGGCTCTTCTTTGGCTCTGCTTATGTTGCCTGTCCTCTGCCTTACAGAAGGTTAGTACTTCTGCTTGCTAGCTCTGCTTTGGCTCTCCTGATATTGCCTGTCTTGCACTCTCTAGTTTGTGAGTGCCTCTGCATATCGGTTCTGCTTTGGCTTTGCTGATGTTGCCTATCCTCCGTTTTATAGGAGGTGAGTGCCTGTGCTTATGCTTGCTGGCTCTGCTTTGGCTCTGCTGATATTGCCTATCCTTTGTTCTCAAGTTTGTAAGTGCTTCTACATGCTGCCTCTGCTTTGGCTCTGCTGATGTCACCTATTCTCTGCTGTTCAGAAGGTTGGTGCCCCTGCTTGCTGGCTCAGCTTTGGCTCTGCTGATGTTATCTGCTCTCTGCTTTCCAGAAAGTGAGTGCCCCTATCTGCTGGCTCTGCTTTGGCTCTGCTGATGTTGCTGGTCCTCTTCTTTACAGACTGTGAATGCCTCTGCTTGCTAGCTCAGCTTCAGCTCTGCTGATGTTGCCTGTTCTCTGATCTACAGTTCGTAAGTGCTCCTTCTTGCCAGCTCTGCCTTGGCTCTGCTGATATTTCCTATGCTCTGCTCTTCAGCCGGTGAGTGCCCCTGCTTGCTGGCCTTGCTTTGGCACTGCTTATGTTGCCTGTCCTCTGCTCTCTAGTTTGTGAGTGCCCCTGCTTGCTAGCTGTGCTTTGTCTCTGCTGATGTTGTCTGTCCTCTGCTCTTCAGTTTGTGAGTACCTCTGCTTGCTAGCTGCACTTTGGCTCTATTGATGGTGCTCATTTTATGCTCTCTAGGATGTGAGTCTCTCTGCTTATTGGCTCTGCTTTGGCTCTGCTGATGTTGCCTGTCCTTGGATATTTAGAAGGTGAGTAATATCACCTTCTTGCTCTATTTGCTGATGTTGCCTGTCTTCTGCTCTCCAGTTTGTGAGTGCCTCTGCTTACTAGTCCTTCTTTGGCTCTGCTTATGTTGCCTGTCTCCTGGTCTCCAGGAGGTCAGTGCCCTGCTTGCTGGCTCTGCTTTTGCTCTGCTGACCTTGTCTCTCTTCTGTTGTCCAGAAAGTGAGTATCATGGCCCTCCTTCCTCCCTTTTGATGCTGCTTATATTGCTTGCTCTCTACTCTCCAGCCAGTGAGTGCTCCTGCTCATTGGCTCTGCTTTGGCTTTGCTGATGTTGCCTGTTCTCTGCTATATAGGAAGTGAGTACCTCTGGCTCTCCTTTGGCACTGCTGAAGCTGCCTGTCCTCTGCTTTACAGAAGGTCAGTTCCTCTTTTTGCTGCTCTGCTTTGACTTTGCTGATGTTGCCTATCCTCTGCTCTCCAGTTTGCAAGTGCTCCTGCTTGCTGGCTTTGCTTTGGCTCTGCTAATATTGCCTGTCCTCTGCTCTCCAGGATGTGAATGCCCCTACTTGCTGGCTCTGCTTTGGCTCTGCTGATGTTGCCTATCCTCTTCCCTTCAGTGTGTGAGTGCCCCTGCTTGCTGGCTCTGCTTTGGCTCTTCTGATGTTACCTGCCTTCTGATCTCCAGAATGTGAGTGCCCCTGCTTGCTGGCTCTGCTTTGCTCTGCTGATGTTGCCTGCCCTCTGCTTTCCAGTTTGTCAGTGCCCCTGCTTGCTCTGGCTTTGCTCTTCTCATATTCTCTGTCCTCTGCTTTCTAGGAGGTGAGTGCCCTTGCCTGCTGGCACTGATCTGGCTTTGCTGATGTTGCTTGTCCTCTGCTTTATACAAGGTGAGTGCCTCCGCTTGGTGACTCTGATTTTGCTCTGCTGATGTTGTCTGCCCTCTCCTCTTCAGTTTGTCAGCACCCCTCCTTGCTGGCTCTTCTTTGGCTCTGCTGACCTTGCCTGTCCTCTGCTCCTCAGCCAGTGAGTGCCCCTGCTTGCTGGCTCTGCTTTGGCTCTGCTGACTTTGCCTGTCTCTTGCTTTATAGGAGGCGAGTGCCCCTGCTTGTTGACTCTGCTTTGGCTCTGTTAATGTTGCCAATCTTCTGCTTTTCAGTTTGTGAGTGTTCCTCCTTGCTGGCTCTTCTTTGACTCTCCTGATGTTTTCTCTCTCATGCTCTCCAGTGTGTAAGTGCTCCTGCTTCCTGGCTCTATTTTTGCTCTTCTGATGTTTCCTGTCCTTTGTTCTTCAGAAAGTAGCTTTCACTACCCTCCTTGCTCTCTTTTGGCTCTGCTGATGTTGCTTGTCTTTTCTCTCCAGTCAGTCTGTATCTCCATTCACTACATTTGCTGTTCTCTTCTTAATTTGATTACAAGGTAAAATTTCTCATGTCAATGTCCATAATTCAACAGGTACCCCTCTCTATTCTAACATTTCACATTCTCAATCTATTGCTTTGTGTACTTTGTCAGTTCCTTTCTGGTAACAATCAACACCATCTTATGATTGGTATTTATTTTCATTAACATCTCTTCTATTTCTCACCTGACTGTAGCTATCATCATCCTCTTGAAGCAAGCGACCACCTTGCATCCTCTGTTTCTTTCTTTTCAGTCATCTCTATCTCAAGCTGAGATAGCCTACCAGCAGTCCAATATTAGTCAAAAAATTGCAGAAAACTTTACTGCAACTCCTCAAGACTACTCTCTTCAGGATTTTATAGATTTTATTATGGATGTTTCTGTTTGTTTATTGTTACACTATCTAGATAAGTTCTAACATTATTTCAAGCTCTAATCTTCTTGAAGTTATCAGGACATGCAAATGAGACCTAGGGTGGATCTAGGATGTAATAGTTCAGAGGAGATAGCTAGGAAAAGGCTAGAGCATGGCTGAGAAATAGCTGGAGGAAGGTTAGGAGGTGTTATGAGATGGCGGGAGAAGCCAGGAGAAGGTTAGAAGAAGGATAGTAGCTGCCAATTATATCATTAAAGGCCTGGCTTTGCCACATAGCAATTGTGTATAATGCAGTGGCATTTTATGACAGCACTTGATCACAGCTACCAGGTATTAATTAGTTCAATAATGACTGCCACACCCTAATGATATAGGTAATCATAGCTACCAGGTAATAATGATTTCAATCATGATGGTTGCCACATCTTAATCATATTGATAATGATAAGGCCCAGGTCAAGGACATAACACTCTCTCTGGTTCATAGTAAAGTCAAATTCAGAGTTAGTGAGGAAAAGGGATCTAAAAATGATTAATGCTGTTATGAGAAGAGGGAAAGCCTACAGATGACAGGGGCTTAGAGAAGACCTAAGGCCCAAACCTGTTTTGCTTTTATGCTCTTCAGGTCTGTAGTTATGAAAACTGATTAATGAACCTAGATAGAAAAAGATTGCCTTATCTAGATGAGATTAGTATCATATGTCATCAGAAGTTCTGATTAGATGCTGATCAGATGCTTATCACTGATAAGAGATGTTTCTATCATGACAAAGCAGACTACGGTCCACTTATATAATCTGAGGTTGATCCTAGATTGATCCAGAGGTTAGCTCTGGGTTAGCGAGGAGAGACAATGATGAACAAAGTTCAGCGTTAGATGGAACTAGTGTTGCCATAGCTGAGCCAGCCATTGTTTGGCATCAATACTTGATTCATGTGACAGCCAAACATCAGCTTGATTATTGAAACCCAGTTTGCTGCTTCAGCATAGTGCATCAAGCCATGTAGTTCATGTCATTGGCTGAGCTGGAACCAGCTGAAGTTGCGCTTGAGTAGGCAGCACTTGCACAACATGCTGAACAATGGGTGGTAATAAAGTAAAAAGATTTAAATAGGTCAAAGATACATACCAATCATATATATCACTGCCAGCCATGACTCACTACTTGCTACAGTATCGTTTACATCCTTTACGAGTACAAAGTCAGAAAATAAGTAAATCCTTTGAAATAAAATTGAAAATATATCTTGCTCTGTCACCTCTGACTGAGGCTTTGAGAAATCATGGGCAGTCTGAAAGCCAATCTACTAAGCTTAAGCCTTTAGATTGCATCTGAAAGGTGGCCCTCATGGCTAGAAACAGTCATTTCAGATGAGGAAAATATAAAAGCACTGAATATGCGATATTGTGCACCTTTTTCCCAATCAAAAACTGTAAGATGTGGGTTGCCCTCATCCAAAAGGCATTGATGCAGGAGCAATCATAGATATGCATAATGGGGTCTTGAATGGAAGGATAGTCATCAAGCATAATCAAGGAAAGTTTGGAAGGCACTAGGCAGCTTGGCACACAATTCACACGGTGTTGTACTTGTCTTAATTTGCAGTATATGCAATGCCCTTCCTTACTTGCTGGATGATTTCAGCCCCTGCCAGGGCAGAGAGCCATAAAGAAAGTAAATAAGGACATATACAAGAGATTCAAGATCATCGCAGCAGGATGGTTTGATACCAAGATGACTGTTGATGGACAATATAAGGGCAACTTCTGGGGGCTGTGGAACAGTCACACAGCTGGCAGAGGGAAATCCAAAGTTTATTGAGTATGTATGTATAGATAGAGAGGTAGCTACTCACCTGGCAGAGGGAAATCCAAAGAGAATAAGTCTGAGGATTCCCTA
>JABAJU010000333.1:0-10821 GCA_018220975.1 Tephrocybe sp. 9980TJB | reverse complement strand
CTCTGCCAGGTGAGTAGCTACCTCTCTATCTATACATACATACTCAATAAACTTTGGATTTCCCTCTGCCAGCTGTGTGACTGTTTCACAGCCTCCAGAGGTTGCCCTTACAAGTAGAGCCCCACCCTGGGCAGCCTGAAGTGACAAGAACTAGTAAAAAAAATGTAAAACAAGATAGTGACAGGTAAGATGTACTATTTCAATCAATTTGACACAAATTTGGGAAATCTTTTGTGGAAGTTTCTCCAAAATTATAATAAATTGAAAGACAAATATTGGTATCGTTCATGAGAAATAACTGTGATTATATAAATGGCAAATTGATTGAAATAATATTGTACTCTTATAGGATGTAATATTACATCTTGTCAAACATCTCTGATGAATTTCAAGTTGAAGAAATCAGTTTCAACAATATTCAGTGCTAGCACTAATATTAATTTATAGAGTGTAAGAGTGGAACAGAAGAGCAGGACAGAAGAAGAGCTGAGTACAAAAACTGAAATATATAGCTGAAGTGATAGCAGAATAGTAACAAAAACATTGAAAATGAACATGAACAGAGAGAAATAGTCTTCATCACAATAAAGTAAGTCAAGTAGTACTAGTGCTTCTTTGTAAGTACACAATGAGTTTATAATCATCTGAAGTTGAAGTGAAAGAAAAACTTCTGGTCATCAGTTATATCTTTTAAAAGCATAATGCATGTCTGCAGTAGAAATATTCCTCAGTTTTTTTTTTTTTTAGGAGGAAGAAAGAATTTTTTTTTTTTTTTGTATGTATTCTGTGAAGCTAAAGTGATCAATAGCAGATAATACACTAACCTCTATTGTTCAGTTGTTTGTATAGAGCAATTTGGCTCTGCATTGTTTGTATAGAGCACTTTGGCTCTGCATAGAGCTCTATAGGTATTTCCTGCTTGTTGACAGTATTTTGTATCATTACTCGAAATTGTTTGGGAGATAAAAAGTTATCAAAACAATTTCTCTCAATAGCAGGAAACAAGCAGTTTAGTTGCTCAATGACCATGTCTATAGTTGGACGTTCCAATGGATTGCCATTCCAGCAGGCTTCAATCAGAGACCAAATTCTTTCTGTCAATCCCCATACAGTCCAGCTAGGACTAATGTTAGGAGGGGGTGTTGGGCGCTGCCCATTCAATATGTGATCCATAACAGCAGTTTCACGCAGGTGAGCAAATGGTATCTGACCTGCAAAGATCTAGATAACAATTAGTTCATTTAATACATCTTCTAAAAAAAAAAAGCCACACCTCATAAGATACAGATCCAAAAGCATAGATATCATTAGCTTTTGTGGTGCAGCACATATCCTCATCAATGTTTGGATCAAAAAGCTCAGGAGCTTGCCATCTCACTGACCCTCCTCTAGAAGCATATGATGACAGTGAGGCCCATGACAATATGTCTGGATCAGAAACTGAGGCAAGTCCAAAGTCAGTAAGGTATGCTTGTCCAGAACTGCTTACAAGAACATTTGACTACAATATACTAAGTCAGAGGATAATTCTAGATGTAACACATAACATACTCCTTTCAAGTCACCATGCACAATGTTGTTTTCATGGAGGAATTGGAGGCCATGTGCAACATCTGATGCCTAATTAATCAATCAATCAATAATGGTAAAATTACAGCCTGAAAGGATTGTGTCTCACAAATGAACAGCGATTTGAATCCTTATGTTCTTTGAGATATGATTGAATATTCCCATTGATCATCCACGGTGTTACAAAGGACACCATGGCTTTGTAAAGATAGATGCCATAGAAAGGTAGGATATTGGGGTGACGTAAATGACCCCAAAGTATTGCTTCCCTCGAAACAACCTTTAGAGACATTAACCTCCAAAAATGCAAGTAAGAAAGAGCTGATCTACCTTCAATTAAAGAAAATTAGCCTAAATTAGCCTGAATGTTAGTAAGAAAGACCTGGCATACCTTCAGTAAAAAGAATTCAGCCTCAAAGAATATAGTGAGAAAGAGCCCACACACCTTCAGTTCGATCAGGAATTTAGCTTTCAATCAGCCTCCAATGATAATAGTGAGAAGAACATTGATATACCTTCAAAAAATGCTCTGACTCGCTGTGCAGGCGGAACCTAGCTGTCTTGATGCACAAAGAGTGTTCTCCAAAGAAGACATTGTAAAGATCCGTGGAAGCCCGCGTAGTCTCTGGCAGATGATAACCAATTATGTTTAGTTCATAACACCTCGGATACAACCCAAACTTTTCCGCAAAGTTTTGCAGACGTCTAACGAGATTTAGTTGGACACTCGATGATGGATTGTGATCAATATCATCGACAATGTCGAGACCCTAGGGACCATGACAACTCAGAGTGAGCGACATATACCAAAGGCAATGCAAATACCACTATATGGAAGTCGAGGAGCGTCTGTTCAATCGATACTGCGCCTGAAACTCGCTGTTGATAACCCGTCGTGTCCCTCGTCACCAGCTGTGGGCGCTAAACGGCGGGATTAACAAAGATCGCGAAGGCCGAAAGTAAATGTTGTGCAGCTGAGAAGGAGAATATGAAACATACAGCATCGTTAGAATCTGGAGCAGGTCGGGGAGTATACATATCCATCGTTTGGGGTGGTGTGTGAAAGCTCTCCGAGTGCACCAAGAATCGTTATATTGGTGTTGGTAAGCATTCTCACGTCTGCCAATATATACTTCCATATATCAACATCAACGTACCAATGACTTGTCAACATACACAGCCTTATCTACACAGGCACGGTACATTCCCGGGCCCTGGCAGATGCATTGGGCATTGGACAAATTTGGAACATGGCGTCGGAGTGACTATGATGCCATTGGTGTCCATCTAGTATCGTTGAATTTTACCTTCTGCTCAGGACTACCATTTTCTCCTCTCATCCCAGACCAATATTTCCATCTCTGCGATGAGTGATATACAGCGCTACAAAGCTAGCTACTGACGGCTGTTTCATCGTTGAACAGGGTTTATTTCATTATTTTTAGCACGCAAAGTGGGTCAAGAGTCTGCGGATTAAGTAACCTCTATCCTAGTTGGCCAATACCGCTTGAAATTCCGAGGCAACCAGCTTTAGGGTTTGTCTGATTCTCATATATCCAGAGCTTTCGTAATAGAAATCTAATTATCTGATGTAACGTTACCAACACCCAGGATAATGTCCTTATTCATTCAATACATATATGGGGAAAGGTAAAATATCATACGGCAGAATCTAGACACCAAAGAGAACTGATCAAACAACCCAGTAGTCTAAAGGTCGACCCGCGCATATATACTTAGGGTCTTCCAGAACTTAGAGATTATATACATGCAAATGCATAGATAAATCGAAGGATGCGATTACCTATGTATCTGAAACTCAGCCCCCAGGGCGCCATCGTATATGGATTGTAAAACGGGACGGCGGTAGTAACGTATGTTTGTCTACGTAATCTGAGGCCTAGTAGGTACTTATGAAGACTGGATGCACATTGCATAGAATGGAGCATACCTTAGCTGACAAAACCACTATCTCTGGAGCACTGTTCATCCTCAAGTCAGCATAAGTGCGAAGAAATTCTTCTTCAACAATGTTGCGAGCGTTACAAATGGAGTCCTCAGCCCATCCTGATTTTTCAAGGTGTCGTAGCTTGTAGGTAAGATGTAAGACTATCAGATCAATGAGTCAATAAAATAATTATTTCAAGAACATATACGTACTGGTAGCAATTCGATATACATCCGATACATCTAGGGCTGCGCACCGTAACCGTACTTGACGGGTTATACGGTTATTGTTTACGGGTTACCGTACCGTACCGTTCTTAAAATTTCAGGACAGGTTTTACGTCGGGTTTATGTGTACGGATAGTAACCCGTCAAGTTCCGTATATAGACAGCCGTCGACGGCCATATTTACGGGTTAAATGAATCTCTAGGTAACTGAATATATTATTGTGCTCCAGGCCCTCAATTTATCATAGAAACAACACCGTTGCATTGACGACTTTAAACAAATTCAAATTGGGCACAGCCACCAGCCATTTGTTGCTCCATAACCTCTATCACGGCGACGAGGATATTGCAATTCCAACATTTATAGATAAATCTAAGGCCCAATTCCGACAAGCAGGACAGCTTAAATAGTACATGGTTCGGGACACTGATTTTTCACTGATTTCTCGACGTTTTTGCCCCCATGGGTAAGTTGTGCATGTGTGATTTGACAAATTCATCTAATTCTTGAATAGATCGGCCTGCGCAAAGACCAGATGGCACGCTTAAAGAACCTGATGAGATTGAGTGGTTTGAGGATGTAGATAGTGTGACTCCGACAACTCCAAAAAAATCCAGTGGTGCACCCACCAGTATGTACTACCCTCTATCACGTTCTCTGCTAATCACTGAAAATTCTCACAGGACAAGGAGATTGACCCCGAAATACAGCAAGAATGGCCCAGATTCTTTGTGCAGAGGCCAAGGACGTATCAGGTGATGAGGTCTCAAAACCACGGCCCTCTCGAAAGTGCAAGAGCCGACGCAAGGTCATCGTCAGCAAGTTTGACTCTGACATTGACGATGGGAATTTTACAGCATCAGATGGCTCTTCAGTTGAGGATTCTGGAAGTGAATCAGACGCTGTCGATATCACAAATGAAGAGGTACGTGAATATTTTCTCCTACTGAAAAAATCTCTTTTTAATCAAGTTCAAGCTTGCAGATTCTCCTCCATTGAAAACTATACCCTCAGGACATCGTCGTCAGCCCTCTGCCAAGGCAAACGGCAATCGACCGCAAATCAAAAAGCAGTCACGACATCCCAAGAAGCGTGCTCGCACCTACAATGAAGACAATGATCTACCACAATGTCCCCGTACTACCACCACACGACCAGCTAAACGGGTATGTTATTCATTCACCTTTGTGCTCAAATCAGTAATGTTGTCTAGGGTGGTTCAAAACGCAATCCAACTTATCACTTCTTTTGAGGAGGTGCTCAAGGGATGTGATGGAAAACCTGGTGCACCTGGCGATAAACATTACCGTTGTCAACATGGAAATCACAAGACATTTACTGTCACAAAATCAATGAACTACAGCCTCAACGGTCAGTGTCAATCTTTACTTGTGTTTCTGTAAGCTGAACCCTCATTCATAGGCCTCACCGGTCACATCAAGAATGATTTTGGTGCATTATATCAACTATACCTCGTCATGCGAGAAAGGGAGAATGGCCCAACGGAACAGGATATTGAGTTTGCAAGTGGAAGCAAGTTATTTGATTCCACAGCGCAAGCTTCGTACCTTGAAATTCACAGGACTAAAGGAGGCATTCGCAAAGCAGTGTGAAGCAGCAAAGGTATGCATATATGTATTGTATCTGGTTGCCTCGTTTCCTCTGACCCTTTTTTATAGGAGCCATGGGACCAGAAGAAGTTTGAACAGTTACTCGTTCAATGGATTGTAGCATGCGACCAGCCATTTGATGAAGTTGAGAAGCCAGAATTCATCAATTTGATAATGTATTGTTGTCAATCTGTTCCCAACTTTTCTCTCCCAAAATGAAATGCAATCCGACATCGTATCATGAAGCTAGGTGAGCAGACAATTGATGAGATTAAAACCGGCTTCGCAGTATGTCCATCTATTTCTCAGCCTAACTCTATGGTCTGATTTGACATAATAGGCATTAGAAGGAAGAATAAGCCTTTCCCTGGATGCATGGACTTCGAGCAACTATCATGCCTTTCTGGCAATTGTTGCACATTATGTCAATAATGACGGCGAGTCTGGTGTGTGACGTGTCTTCAGATTCTAATCCACAAAGTGTGTTGACACCATCTTGTAGAAGAACTTCTTATCAACTTTGAGGAACTCATTGGACAGCATTCTGGCGAGAATATGGCTGCCATGGTATGGAAAACCCTTGAGAGTTATGATATTGCAGGAAAGGTGGATGTCTTCTAGTGCCATTGTGTGGCAAAGATTACTCACTTTTATTGGTGCTACAGATCATGGCTATCATGATGGACAATGCCAGCAACAACGATACTCTCATTGCAGCTATTGAGGCTCATTGCACTTCAGCTGGTATTAAATTTTCTGCACACCATTCTCGCATGCGTTGCATGCCCCACACAATTCATTTGGCAGCGATAAAGGTTTGTAATGTTGCCCACAGCCTCATCAACCTATCTCATCCACAAATCTAGCTACTTGAAGCAATTGGAGTAATATCAAAATCGGAAAGTGAACAGAAGGCTATATGAAACTATCAAGATAATGTTGTGGTGCTTGTTGGACGTGAATTTGACATTGATATATCAGAAAAGGATGAAGAAGTTGGCAGGGCTGATGAACTTATAGAGTCTATTACCAAGGTAGGTCAAAACGTGTCAAATATGCTATTACAAACTGAAATTCTTTCACAGCTCCGAAAGATCATCCACTCTGTTCGTTCATCACCTCAATGTTGTGAGGCCTGGTATCGTGAAATAGAGCACATGAACATCAGTCCCCAGATGACTTCATCAGGACTAATGCTCATTCTTGATGTCAGGACAAGATGGTCGTTGACCCATCAGATGTTGCATATGTATTATTCTCCAGTACAATTTTTTCTTATCTTACAGGCTTGTATTCAGGACAAGCACTTGATCATCGTTCAACACTTGATTCCTTTGTCAACCACCACAAAGATCTTTGCCCTTTTGAGCTGGATGACAATGACTGGGAAACTATCTCTCTGGTAGCCAGCTGGCTTCATGCATTCTGAGATGCAACAACACAGATGTCTACCACCAAGTCACCAATGTTATCTACCACTCATGCAATTTTTTGCGGCCTCCAGACCCATCTCAGTGATACTTTGCGCTCACTTCCAAATAGTGCATCTCTCATGCTCAAGCAAGGGCTCATCGACTCTCATTGCAAACTCAGTGACTACTACACAAAGTTTGATGAATCACCGTACTATTTATGGGCTGCTCGTATGTTTTCTGTATTTTTTCCTTTCCTTAAGTCACTGTTAAATATCTGTTTTTAGTCCTTGATCCACAGATTTTGTATGCAGCACTGAAAAGTGACTGTAAGGATGCCTTCGACCTCAACCTCACACTTGAGAATGCCAAGACCGAATTACATATGTACTACAAAAATAATTATGCTCCCTCTACAACACAGTCATCACCAACTGCTACAGCCATTTTTTCGATCTATGGTTCACCTCAAAAAAGCTTTGTCTTGCGGTATGAGGAACATGACTCAGAGAGTGCAGTAGATGAACTCCTTGAGTTCTGGACACTGCGTCAGGAGGACTTTAGGAAATGTGATCCTCAGTTTCCTAATGTATACCGTTTAGCTCGAGATATTTTCTCAATACCAGGAAAGTTTTTCTTCATATTGCTCTTGCTGATTCTCTTACAGGATCTGCTGTTGCTGTTGAGCAGATCTTTTCAGGAGGGAGAGACGCAATATCTCTTCGACGTGCCAGTTTGAAGCCTGACACTATTCATGTCTTGATGCTGGTGAAAAAGAAATTGCATCTTGAGCGAGAAAAGGCAAGGGCTATTCTTTGCTGATGCTAGAATATATTTTGTAGTATACCTGTACAATGGTAATACACCCATAAAGTTACCTGTAATGTACTGTCAAGATTTTCCATTCATTTCTGACCCCCGTATCATATACTATACAACTATAACCCGTCAAAAGCCCATAAGGTTTACAGCTGTAACCGTATTACGGTATGGTTCGCAGCCCTAGATACATCCACAAGATTGCTGTACTGGTCCAAGAATGAGCATTGTTAATTTGAATTGCTAAATAAACTGAGAACATGAAATAACTCAAGATAAAGGATAGATAATGCACCTCAAGGACCGTTGCCAGCTCTCCTGCAATAATCCATTCTCCATTGCTCAACTCATACTTTCGTAGTGCAAACTTGCAGTTTGCTGTTAGTTCATCAATGGCGCTGCAATATTCCAAGGCTGATCTGAGCATATCATAAGTCGAATTCCATTGGGTTCTAACATCACGTATTTGTACAGAGATATTGAGATGTTCCAGAGTGCTGAACCATTCTGGAAGGAGTGTTGATGAGTTCTTCACTGCAAAAGCAAGTTTTTTAAGTATGGAAAGCTGGAGCACCACACTTCAGCTCAACTTGCGGCATGAGATCTATTCCGAGATCTAGAATAGATTGAGGTTTTTGCAGCCGATTTTTTGATGTCTCACTGACTGCTTTTTTTGTTGCTATGCGACTTGATGAGTGAATTGGAATCTTATCTATGACATCTCTTTATTGCTTTTGTATCTAATCTAATCCAAGGTCTGCACTGCAAATTTTGTCTCACCGACTGCTTTTTTTGTTGCCATGTGACTTGTATCAATGTATTAGAATCTTATCTCTATATTGATTTAATCTGAAGTGATTTTGTGGCATTTTATGTCTCACTGACTGCTTTTTTTGTTGCCATGTGACTTGCATCAATCTTTAGCTTATCATTGATCTAATCTCACTGACCATTTTTGCATCTTATCTCTTGATCTCATCTGTCTGATGCATTGATGACTAATTAGTCATGTGACCATCCAACAAACAGAAAAAGCTCCTTAGACTCAGGCTTCTAACCACTGTAGAAAAATATTAGAATATTTAAATACAAACAATGAGAAATCTAAAGTCTTTTCTTAGTCCATGGTATATAAAAATTTGAAAGTCTGCGAGATCTGGTCTTGAAACTTGGCTATATTATACATTGACATAAGTAAGTACTTTGAATCTCCAATACATTTGTATTTTTCAGAGGTCACTAGTGCAAAGGACAAAGCTTATCTTTTGAACACTTCAGGCTGCCACTCTTCCTCCCCTTTCTTAAGGAAGATGTGGCCTATTACAAAACTGACCTATTAAGAGTGCACCCATGGGCCTGCCCAAAGGGGGTGGGCACACCCAGAAAAGCTTGGGCACACTCAAATTTTCCCTTGAGCGTGCCTATTCAACACTAGCCAATTACTGTGGGCATGCCCATAGGACAAGTGTGCACCCATTACACATGTGGGCAAGTCCATGTCAATGACTCGGACTAATAATAATTTGTATTGATTGTCAATAATGATCAATAACTTGGACTAATGATAGTTTATATTGATTGTTAATAAAATGATTAATAACAATATAATGATCAATAACTCGGACTAATAATGGTTTGTATTGATTGTTAATATAATGAGTAATAACAATATAATGATCAATAACTCAGACTAATAATAGTTTGTATTGATTGTTAATATAATGATCAATAACTGGGCTAAGGATGATCTGTATTGATTGTCAATAATGATCAATAACTCAGACTAATGATGGTTTGTATTGATTGTTAATAAAATAATCAATAACTCGGACTAATGATAGTTGTTGAATGATTGATAATGATTAAAAACTTGGACTTGAGAGCTGAGAGAAGGCTGTCAAGCACAAGAGGCTCCTAGACCAAGAGTAGAGACTTATTCTGCTGTAAGGGCAACCTCTGAAAGGCTGTAGAACAGTCACACAACTGGCAGAGGAAATTTCAAAGTGTATTGAGTATGTATATATAGAGAGAGAGGTAGCTACTCACCTGGCAGAAGAAGATCCAAAGAGAATAAGTCTGAGGATTCTCTATGCCAGAAAGGGCCAAAAACAAATAAATTTGTTTCGCACTATTTGTATAGTCAGGGTCAATTGTTGGAGTGCCTTCCAAGCATGGTATGAGTTTAACAGAGGTCGCAAGAAACCCAAAGACAGTATGTGCCTTTTTTAAAAGGTTTTCAAACTAAATCTTCCTTGCAATGAGCATCTCGGAGTGGTCAGGGGAAGTTTCAAAGGAATATGAAAACTATATCTCTGAGAAGCTTGGCGACAAACCTGACACTCTTGCCAACAGAGCCAAATGCCTCAATGACATAGTTGCCTGGTACAATGGGCAGTATCAGGACTTCATCAATCAATTAAAGGTTTCAGAAAAATTTAAAAAGATTATTCACAAGTCCCTTGAGGACCACTTCAGGCTGCTCCTCAGAGAGGGCCTCTTAGGGCTAACCCTCCTACTGAGAAATTTGGCCTAAAGGCCCCTCCAACCATGGGAACTCCCAATTCACCCTGGGAGCTCTCAAATTCTCATGGGAGCTCCCATTTTTAGGGCAACACTACAACAATGCAGCGGGCTCCCACAAGAACAACCCTACTAGATGAGAAAGAATAGAGACAACAGTCTTAAGTGTTCACACTAGGTTATAGTGAAAATCCTAAGAGAACTTGAATGAGGTCTCCAGGCAATATATTACAACTATATATACTGTTAGGTCCATACATGTGTTTAGCGTGTGTCCTACATGTGTTCTACATGTGTTACTGTGCATGACCTCATGCACAGTAAGGCTGACTGATCTAAATGAAAACAACATGTAAAACATGCCGTTGCACAGTTAGCTGACTGTTGAACACCAGGCTTCCATGCTGCATGATGTCATGCACAGTTGCCATGCCTTGCCCATGCTTTGTGTGACTAAATACTAATTACTAACTACTATTGTCTATGATAAGATATGATGAAGAGCGATAAGATGTCTGTAAGAATCCACCTAGTGGTGGTAGCAGTGGAAATGGAGAAGGGGACGGAGGTGGAGGTAGACTTCCACCTGGCCGCTGTCAGGGGACAATCTGCCAGGGGACAACCAACCTTATCCACTCTATCTTTTACATCTTCACTCCTTCTCTTTTCTGTTCATTATCTGTCTAGTTTATCTAAAAGATATACTCACCACTCA
>JABAJU010000332.1:0-10847 GCA_018220975.1 Tephrocybe sp. 9980TJB | reverse complement strand
TCCCCTTCCATTCTCTGGGATCGTCGATTAAGATGATGATCTCGCGCACGCACGGTAAGTCCGTGATTGAGCCATCCTTGACCCGATGCATTTCTATGCCTGCCCGACGCATGTCATCGCACATTGTCTCTGCCATCCAAAACATCACTCCTCATCTCCACCATCATCATCTGAGGAGGCCGGCTCCTATTTCCCTGAACAGCCAGTCGACGTTGTCGAGGTAGCCAACAGTGTCGCAGAAGCTGATGTGGTTGGCCCCAACACGACGAAGGCTGAAGCATCACATGGCTTGTCGTCTCTTAAAGAGCCAAAGGCTTTTAAACGGATTGCAAGGAGAGCTTCCATGGCAATGGGGTTTTCCCGTCGCTCGTAGGGGTTGCGCTTATGAATCCTGATCAATAACTATTATCACTTCGATTATACCCTCACTTACTTTCTCTGCAATTACGACAATTCTCCTTGATTTCTCTTTGTGAATGTAAGAAGTTCCTATTACGACTAATGGCAAACAAAAATCCATATGTGACACTGCAGCTGAAAAAAACATTGTCATGTCTGACTGTACGGGTAAGAAAACTAACTCATTTCTCGGAGAAAAGCAAATTTCGTGTTGTGGCTTCTATTCTAACCCATACACCTTCAGATCCCATGGAACCTTCTGAGTCGGTTCATTTGGCTGAAGCCCACAATATCCTTCTCATTAGGAAAGATCCATAGACGCGCACATATGTATGGGACTCGGGGTAATTGGTTGAATGCGCCTCAGGGAGTCTCCAGGCTCAGAACCCGTACCCCCTCATGAGCTTCTGAGACAAGAAATGGGAAAATATGAAGGAGATGGAGAACAATAGTCGAATATACGGTCAGCAAATGAATAAATTGCGCTAGGAGTAATGGCGGAAGGTGGAGAAGGAACCTGTAGTCGGGGACGTTCTGTAAGGATATGAGCACCATGAGAACTAATTTCATGAAGTAAAGATCTCAGGGGTTTGATTGAAAAGGAGATAAAATAAACGCTCTGATGGCGAACAAACCTGGAAGGTAGGGGGACACAAGGTTTCCATACGCCCAGCTTGATCGACGAAACCAACTTCATCTGACCGCTCCCTGGCCATGTTCCGCACTTGGAGGAGGTGCTCAATTACGAAGTCAGATGACTTGTTACCCCTCAGTTGTGGTGCAGTAATGACAGGGGGCCTCTGAATGAAAGGCTTTGGCTCGAATGGTCGGTAACCGGATCTACTAGAGCATACAGCTTGGTTCACTGGTTAGTGGTCACCCCCGGGTCAGCTGCTTGTTTCCATTGTAGTTGCCCGATTGTTAATCGTTGTTCAGATAGAAAATACAAAAGTCGGCGAGAAAAGCGAACAGCTGAAGAGGTTCACAGCTCGTCGAGGAATTCGCGTTTGTACGGTAGTGGCGCAAATTGGAGCTACACATTGTTATTGACGCCATTGTGAAACAACGCGTCACAGCCTTACTTATCGTCAACACATTCACTGCTTCACTGCTGTCGCGGACCCTTGCTGCAATGCAATTCAGGATGACTAGGACCTGCTCTCTCTGGTTCTGGATTGCACACATCATCGACAGCTACTCTGACCTAAGAGATCGGCTTTGAGTCTTTGACTCCGTTGCCTGGAAAGCCAGCCGCTACATCTATAAAATCACTGAAAACCCTCACAGTCCTCGGATGTTTCTGTCAGCAGGATCACAAACCAACCTACAAGCAGGGGGCTTCTGGAGCCAATCCCCAGAAGCTGATCAGCATACGATGATGGAGACGCGCGAGAATGCACTGGCACATTGTTTTCGCTTGATATCCACGCCGCTCAGCGCTGTGCCAAACTAAGGCGGGGATCAAGCGGGGATATATACCTACACCCCCGAACTGTCTGTCCACCTTATCGGGGATAGACAATCTAGAATACTCCCTTGACCCTTCGAGTCCAACCTCTATTCCATTCATCCCTGATGCAGATGCTCACTCCCTCTTCCCTCCTTCTCTTTCCATTTCCGACTTGCCCGGAGTCCCACCTCGTCTATAGACACCATTTTGACGCCACGTACCTGTATTCTAACAGCAAATTATGGGGATTTGGAAGGGATTTGTCTTCATACTGTATCCTCGCTTTTGCAGTTCCTCCCGACTTGAATCTATTACGGCACGTATATTCGTAATACACGCTATATCCCGTGTTTTACGATATCTACTGGATCTTCCGTTGAAACGCGAGGAAGGAATTTTCCATCACCATCAGAAGAAACTCAGGTACTGCCCAGAAAATGTCATCATGGCAGTGAGCAAACCAACGAGCGAACTGGGCGAGTCACGACACGGCACGACACGACACGACACGACTTCTAAACGATGACCGAGTCCGACTCAAGTTGACAGAGAAGAGCTGACCCACTCGTACCGCTAAGCTCGCCGTAAAGAGTCTGTCTTTGTTCACTGCCAGATGGGTTCCTCGCGACAAAGTCAATCTCTGCTTCCACTACCCAGCCAGTGACTATCGATGGTGTCCTGACAAACCAGCTATCACTTTAGACATGCCACTGCAGTCCGTGGCATGAGGTGTGTTAAGCCTTCAAATGGGTACCGCCTCGCGTTCGGCCCAGGTCCATGCGGTAGCCCGACGCAAGCGTCCATTATGTCCGGATTAGCGCCCGTATATGTCGACGTATCTGGATGATACCTCGTGAAAAGATGTTTCAAGAGGATATTGGACAGCTCCGAGTCGACGAGGAAGGCTGATATCTGCCATGGTGCCTTGGCAAGTACGTACGTATCACTTGTGCTAATTACTATTACACAGAATCGTTTGATAAAAGATGTGGTCTCGAGCATAGCTTCTCTTGTCTTTCTTTTGAACCCAAGAAATCAATTGAGAGATAAAAGTTTGCAGTGAGTCAATGTATGTACATACGCTTTAAAGCTTTTCTCGACTTCAAATTGAAAAATAGGATATAGGCTTGAGCTCTGATCCCTACAAGCCTCAGGCTCAGCATAAGTGCTTCGAGTCTTACCCCTATGAACTTTCTGATTACCCGCCACGCCGGTGTAACGATCAACCCACTGTCATCGCAGGATCTTTTGTTGTTATCTCAACTGCCACGCTAGCTTTCACATTCTTCTCGAAGCCTGAGAATTGAGATAAACTCTCTTCCTTGGTCACATCTTCATCCTCTAACCTTGCCAACTCGACGTTTCGCTGAACCCTGAATCCTGAGCTTCATGCGTAACTCTATCCGGTCTATTACCCGTCTCCAAACGATCTGGGATCGAGTCGGCTGCTTGTAAGCACTAGTGCGCTAAGTCCGCCACGTCTTGTTCGTTTACTTCCAAAGCCGAAATACGCAAACCTCATCCATCTCTCACCCTCATCGTGTGTGAACCCTGTGATGATCGAATCGATGCTAGCAGTCTTGTCCTCTTATGATCACAATGCGAGCGTCATCTCTACACCGACGCCTACCCTGGGCCTTGTTCGGCTACTCAAGGGCCAATATCTTTCCCGTAAAGACCCTGGGTTTGGTCCAGATTTTCCCAGATGTTCCCGGCGGCTCGACTAGCAGAAGGAAAGACAGATGTCATTACAGCACCAACACCCTGTGCGGACCCTTACTCTCCTCGATTGCGGCAAATAACGCAAGGAATACACACATACATACATATTACGGTACGACGTATCGGCATTCAAACGCTAATTCTGATGATTTAAAACCCTCTTTTTGGTTCAAGAATCAAAATGCCGGCGGACCTTGCCCAGATCCCGGAAGTGCGCTGCCCATTTATCTTCATCGCATCGTTATTGTGTGCCCCCGCGTCCATTCATGGACGTATCGATATGTTTTGTGTGCGCGTCTATATTTGAATCATGTTTGTTTTTATGAGGTATGGTCCATTTTTTATGTGGTGCCGAGCTGGAGGAGCCGGGTTTGGACACGCCGAACTGCAATCGATGACGCGTACCGGGGTCGGGATCGGGGGGGTTAGATATGTATGCTTCCTTCGTTCTTTTGATCATCGCGTACTGATAGGTTTCGTCGTAACAGCTGATTTTTTTAAAACACGTGTACATGTATGTTGAACTCTGTACGCACTAGGACGGAATTCCAAACAACGGATACTTGGACAATGCATCCCCTGGATTGGGTTGAATGAACGTTTGTGAGAATTCAGAAACCAAATGTTGCGATAGGCGGTTCCATGATTCATCGAATTGCAATTTCAAAATTGATGAGACAAGTAATAATTGAAGTGGGTGTGCTTCACACTCGCGAGTAACCTCGCTTGTGCCTATCGAACGCGTGGACTGATGTCTCAGTCAACGTGTGAAGCGAGAGTTATGTTTCGGCGAAGGGCTTGGAAAATTAATCCATCTGCCAAGTGGCCAAAAATCTAGCTGAAGCTTGTTTTGAGGCAGCTCAGCCACCACACCAGCCTATTGTACGACTCGGAGTGAGGGGTTGTTTAGTTTTAGCTCAACCCTTACAATAGATAACCGGAAGGAGACCGGCGAGGGTCCTGATTTCGTCAAGGTCAACATGTTGTTCTATGTACGTGGGGGCGTTCGGGATCATCGATGACGGAAGAATTAAATGATGGCACGATGGTTCTAGTTGCTATTCGGGATAAAGTGGGTGAGGTGGCTCGGTCGGAGAGGGCCCGTAAGTCACAGGGAAAAGCTTGAAGAACCTGATCCAGGTGGTGTGCAATAGAAATGTGCCTGAATGCTGTCGTTCTTCTAGTTTGTCAAACGGCTCTTGGATGACAACGTCCGCGGAAGGCTTGTGTCAATCGATGGAGTGTTGATGAGACACTAAGTACTGGAGCAAACGCTCTCGACGTCCAAGTTGTCATGTCGTGCTAGTAATTGGAGTTGTCTGATTGTTTCGATTATGGTACGGATCCTAATGGGGCCGAGGGTTAGGGGGATAAGGTTATCTATCTAGGTTTTATCAGGAGAGATCAATGAATGAAGTGCATGGTGGTGGAGGGGAAAGTCTGATTGGAGTAGCCAGGCGACTGGCTCGAAGTAGCTTGGTTTGTCTGGGCAGAGACTGGCATGTGGCTTGAAAGTGAATCGAACGCAGGATACCAGCTGGTCACTGGTGTGTAAGGAGGGATGGTAAGTGGTTGCACGCCATAGTCAGTGATGAAAGCGGGTATAGGGCACTCGGGGTCAGATCGATGTGATACGAATGTTGAATATCGTTCCGTGTTATCTACGAGAAATGAGCCATATATGGATTGGACATGCATTTGAAAGCAATATTGAGGGGACCTGCATTGCACCTGACACGGTGGAGTGGAAAATGAGATCCGAATGTACCGCAGGTGGGAGGTTCGCCTTCTGTTCGGTGGAGGAAGTGGTAGCGTGCATGGAACTCGTTCTTAAAGAAGTTGATATAATGGAAACCCATGTCAAGTCGAGGTGAGGATCAAGGGATTTGTGATCAGCGCTTTATGATCAGCGCTTTCTGGATATAATAGATGGAGTGGAAGTAAAGATAAATGAAAAGAAGAAGAATGTTAAAAAAAACATAGCCAGGCACCGAGAGGTTGGCCGGAACGGAATAGCGAGTGATCGATTGAATCGGGCATAATAACATTAGCGGCGCACGAGGTTCTTGCGGATCGTTTTGGGAATCTGGCCTAATTTAGATATTGAGTTGGTTGGTCGGTTGGTGGTGCGGCGTGGGCTGATTGCATCTTCAAAGCGCATGGCAAACGGCGATCTGGTTCTACTCTGTGTGTGATCCTCGGTCAGCTGTAGCGCAATATCCAAACCACCAAGACATACATATAAACTAAGCAATGCCTCTATTTTATCCCTCTCCCCAATGGCTTATCTCGTACATGCTCCCTCTAACTGGTGGTCTGACTGGAACGATCCCGTTTACGATCACTACTCATCACCCCAATCTCTCTTCTCCAGTCCCAGCCCAGATTCACCAGACTCAGACTCCCTTCCCTCCATGTCTCTTTCCTTCAGTCCTCCCCCTTCCGTAAAGGAAGAACCAGACGATCCAGCCAGCTGCTTCATTATGGAACTTTCTACTCCACAAGCAAATTCAACTCTCCTCTCCCAGTCCCTCGCTCCTCCCACAGAGGTCCCTCTCCGTGCAACTCAGGCTTCATCAGACATGCGCCGTATGATGACTGTCTTTCGCCTCAATCCTTTCGCAATGCACAGCGGTGGCTGTCGCGGTACTCTTCCCGTTCACCAAGAGTCTGCCCACCCCCTCGAATCTGAGCCCATGACTTTCGAGTTCCAGCTCGACATCGAACCTGGAATCTTGGATCCCGATGGCCTCGACAACCCTGATCTTCGTTCATTTTCCCCAAATTTCGACCTAGACGAATCATTTTCCGTCGAAGAACAGGTGCACGAAACACCCAAATCGTCGTGGTCCAATTCCGATCAAGTACAGGACCTTGGCCGTCTTGACTCTTCCACTTCTCAACCATTGCAAACATGGGACTTCAACTATCCAAATGTCGACGACAGCTTCTCGTCGATCGACACCAACCATATTACCTCTCGTCGCCATCCACGGCTCATTGACTGTATGTATTTATCTCATCATCCCTCTTCGATAGCCGGCTGATTTTACCTTACTTTCACCCCCTGTCCATCGCCTGTCACGTACTTTTGCTCTTGCTTTTGCATTTGGCTTTCTTTCAGCCGTTTCACAATCTTACCAACAAAAAGCCGCGACGCTGCCAGGTGAACATGGCTACACAAGCTCAGACTCCCCCGGCATCCATTACGACTCCACGTCTACGAACCATCACCGGGTTGCTGTACAGCTTGAGTCTCTGAGTTACCAGACGCATTGGGACCAGCAGCCCTCAGGCGCAATGCACAGCGCCGGCTATCACACTTGTAGCTCCGCAGCTTCTCGAAGCCCAACGACAGGATACGGCGACGTAAGTCGTTGTCCTCATTGTATCTTCCCGGACGTTCCCTGATCACACTGTGACTCAAGTCCTCCTCCTTTCGCCGGTGGTCGTCACTTACCGATACACACGCGCATTCAACTGCGGGACAATACCTCATCTAGTCGTGGCATGCACTTCGAGCCGTCGAGGTTTCCTTACTTTCGCTGGGTCCTACGGTATGCTTTGCAGTTTGTCCCTTCACCTTCTTGGTATATGCACTGGACAAAAACTATGCCGAATCAGTTGCCCCCTCTCGGAACCAGTTCGCATTGTATTAATGTATTATCCCACATACCGTTATAATACTGATAACCATTAGTGCTGGAAAGTGTACCGTCGGCCCATAGTAATTATGCACCCCCCTACAGCCTCGCTGTCTGTTTACTTTTACTGTATACCCACGCCAGATATTTTGCATAGTAGGATTAGACATACTACATATAATAGCTCAAAACACATTCCTCTTTGCATGTATACCTCTATACTAACTGTATCCGTATCCGTGTAGACAATACAACTCCTGTCATGTCACGGTGCGAATACCCCGACCTGGTCGCTGATCTTCAATCGATCTCAAGCCACATTCCAGTAATGCAAGGAGTGAAGTCATTGAGTGCCAGCCCTGAGCGCTGAGCTCCAAGGGGCAGGATTGATAAGAGCATACGCAATCAGATAAAACATGACATAGGGTATGGTTGAACGATTTCGGAGCGATTGTGACGTGACGTATTGCGAATCTCGTTGCCTGGTGCAGGCCCATGAATGCTGATAACATGTGTTTTGAACTGTGAATTCGAAATGGGAGATCAGCGATTCATCAAATAATATTAATTCCTGGGCGCGACTCAAAGTTCAAGTTGGTATGGAGCACCGTGACTGAAAAAGGCATCAATCTGGTCCACATCATGAACTCCGGCTGAGGGCTCTATATAATCTGAAGTGGTCATGCCCAGTGAACGATCATGATCATGATCATGATCACAACCTCAGTGGGGAAATTGGTGTGTTCCGCCCTGTCTGCTTGGAGGAAACGTCTGCCACCGGTCATGCGTTCAGCCGAGTCGGACGTCGACAGGGGGGGAATGGATCTAGCAGGAAACTTAGTATGCACACACGCCGCCAGAGCACGGACGACTTCGTACCGTACCACCACCTAACCACAGGGGCACACAAAGTCGAGAAACCAACCAATGTCTATGCGATCTCCATTAACGTCGGTGACGGATCTACCTCTGTGGCTGATATTTGCAATCCACGGGCGTGCGTCAGGTAAATATGTTTCCGGCTTAGTAGGAGGAATCTACCACCAATATGTTATTTTAGGTGGTGAAAATATGTTCAGCTCCTAAACCTATAAGTCTGCGATATCGCGCCCGAGACATCCGGAAACTTGAACTGCATTTCGCGGTGATGATACGTCCATCTGGCGTGTACATGCTCTCGACTGGCAGAAGCCCCAACATCGCCCGAACCTGGGGTGTACTTTCTTCTTCCGCGTTCCTCGTGGTCCAGAAGACACTGGCGCGAGTAGCGCCCTTCAGTGTTGTGTCCAATGGCGCATTCTTTGTCCTTGAATCTCGGACGTCGACGCCATGTCATCGATTCATCGGTCGTCCATCTGCCTCACCCCCTCATCCTCCATCTACATCAGAACCATTCATCCTTCTTTCATTCTAAGCTTCGTCGAATCTAATCGGAACTAGTGGTCAACCGGTACGGTATGCCGCTCCTATGTCGACCATATGCTATCCATGTAGAGCAACGCACGGGCGATTGAATTTCAAATCGGTGAACCTCAGCGAGTGTAGCATGTAGCGTGCCCCGAAAAAATTCATAAACAGAACTTGGCGGAGTTGTATGTTCTCGTTGAGGAAACTCGCGGCGTGGCGGCAGCCACTTGGTGGCCTTGTAGGAAGATGTAGCGGGGACCGCATAATTGTATAGGCTTTTTGGGCAGTGCTTATTACCGGGTGAATGCTACACGTGTCACTCACGGGGTAACCTTATTTTTGTCTACCCACTTGTCAATAGAGAGAGATAAGCCACATGCGTCGTAGGCGCACAAAGAACCGAAAATAAAGACTAACAATGGATTCAGGGGCCCTCCGCCTTGTCGGTGTGGTGTTGCAGGGTCGGCATGGGGTCATGATCCATCTCTGCAGATGGGCGGGGCATACGATACGTGTCAAGCGTTCAAGTTCACGCGAGAAGCAGGTCGGAGCCAATTAACGTTTATTCACCGGTAAGAGTCCGGTGCAATAGTTGTGGGGAGACTCTATAGGACGAATATACAAAATCTCCGAGTTCCTTCTTCATGACCCTAGGTTATCCTGACAGTGTAGTATTCGGAAATGTGAGAACAAAGGATGTATCATGTGACAGTTGACTTACCTAACAATTTCCAATGTGTTTCGCGATTGAGGAAATACTAGGTATTGAAGAGTAAATCCGATATTGAAGGACCTAGATCCATTCAAGGATGAGCAAAAATCGATCGATGATAAAATAAAGATCCTTCTGTGACCCCCCGTTTATTTAGGTACAAATGATTTGGGCCTAGGGTGGGTACGCCACCGCCACGAATACTTGTTATCGGCGGGACAGTCTTCACGGTCGGCTAGGAAATATGGCTGCACCATAAAACGATCGATGCATCGTTTTATAGGCCGATCATTTACTTTCGCAGCGTATGACTATAATTCATCTTGGTAAAAGTTTGAGCCCTCCAGTGTCCCTGGTACATGTAAACCCCGGCATTCAAGACGGCCATGTGGGACCGGTGAATTTTCGTCTTACACACAAGAAGATTCCTAGAGCGATGGCGATACGGTGCTAGCAATATTGACAGATCTACACCATGATGAGCCAGCTTGTTTGAAGGCTCTCTTGGTTTGGAATGCTTCGATTCAGAGCCACGACGACGACAGGAATAGAGACCTCCATTCAAGAAGAACTGGCAGCAGTTGTGACGTTGACGTCACGTCCATATTCGAGCTTCAAGGATGTCGCCTGCTAGTTGTTGACTTGAAATCCACCAGAGAAGAAGCACAACAAAAATGATACAGTGCGAGAGCTGCGCGAATGAAAGATGTGAATTTGAACTTGTAAAAGTTTATTCCTCGTCATTTGGCAATTGCGTGCAACACAAATAGCTGGGTCCAAACACGGGACTCAACCAAACTTGTTGAAAACATTGCCATGATTAACCCCTTCTCTATTCTTCCATTGTCCCTAGACTGGTCAGAGCCAACTAAACAGGATTTCCATGGTACAAGAAAGAAAAGGATTCCCTTGACCACAAGCCTGGGCAATGACGTGACAAGTGCCTCGCATTCAATGAAAAATCAATTATGATTGAAGACAAAGTAAGTGAGGGTATAAGCAAAGTGATAACAGCTATTAATCAGGATTCGTAAGTGCAACCCCTACGAGCGACGAGGAAATCCCAATGCCATAGAAGCTCTCCTTGCAATCCGTTCAAAAGCCTTTGGCTCTTTAAGAGACGACAAGCCACCATCGTTATGAGCCTTGAGCTCGTCATTTCTCTGCCTTATTTTATTCTCCACCGCCTCCTTTTCACGACCAACTTCATCGGCGACGACGGAAGCCTGTGATGCTTCAGCCTTCGTCGTGTTGGGGCCAACCACAACAGCTTCTGCGACACTGTTGGCTACCTCGACAACGTCGGCTGGCTGTTCAGGGAAATAGGAGCCGGCCTCTTCATGATGATGATGGTGGAGATGAGGAGTGATGTTGTGGATGGCAGAGACGATGTGCGATGACATGCGTCGGGCAGGCATAGAAATGCACCGGGTCAAGGATGGCTCAATCACGGACTTACCGTGCGTGCGCGAGATCATCATCTTAATGGACGATCCCAGAGAATGGAAGGGGT
>JABAJU010000331.1:0-10890 GCA_018220975.1 Tephrocybe sp. 9980TJB | reverse complement strand
TTTTTTTTTTTTTCTTTTTTCTTCCAATTAAAACCGAAGCACCCCTTCCAAAAACTGAGGACAGTCCTTTTTTGTCCTTTTTTTTTATTTCCCCCCCCCCCCCCCCCCCCCCCCCCCATATCTAAAGCTCATTTATCATATACGTAAGTATAATGTACATATCAGTTCATGGAATTGTAATACCACAGGAGTAATTTGGCAATCGCGACTTGGACTTTTGAGGAAGACCGCTTTGTGTCATGTACTTAAAAGCAATGGAGGTCGGAGCTAACTTTGTCCACAAGGGATAATCCGATAAAGTGCTCTCACTCTAGGATCAAGTTATCTTCACCATATCAACGTGTGCTGCTGGTTCACCGTTCTATGGGCCTATCTCGTAAGTGGTCACATTCATGATCGTGTTTGCATCCCACAATTGTTCGAATCTCAAAAATCCAAGCTTTCGAGGAGGTGCCAGCGTTATCGTTTGCTTGATTTCTTTGAAATCCTGCAGGAGAAATTTCGCAAATAAGTGACATTCGGCACTAGACAAATTAATGCTAAGATTAAGTACCTGCTTTATTGGGCGTTGCCCCAACAATGACAACCTCCGAAGGTCCGAAAAGACGTCTGTCATGCCCAAAACAAAGTCTGTCACATAGTCCGTATCACCTAGAGAGTCAAAATAGAGAGAGCCTCCGCAGATCTGGGTTAAGTCCACTTTCGGATGCCCGCGGTCACGAGCAAATATGCGTTCCAGTCTTCGAAAAATTGGGGCATAGGCTTCTGGACGCATGAATGTAGGGAAGAGAGTGAGATGGAAGCCTTCGAGAAAGGGAGGGTCCGGGCCTTGCAAGCAGAATGTTAGGGGAAATGGAACAGGCTCTGCTACAACTTGTTCCAGAGCTTCTAATGTCGATGGCTGAGACAATTCATAAATCCCAAGGTATTGGAGACTAGACTGCCTCTTGATGATCCCTGAAATGTCCAACCACTCATTGAAAAAGAGGGTATGCAGTTGAAAGTGTCGAGACCTGGAAATTCGTCAAAGCACCGCGTTATTATCCCACTGTATCCGCAATTAAAGAGGGTGATTCTTACTTTAATATTTTACTTAGTTCCTCGCCGAAATTTTGTTCTTTGTGGTGAAATCTTATCCGCAAATCCTCGAGTGAGACGAGTTGCGGCAAGGCAGACATAAGACCTTCTGCAGCGGTGTCATGCTCGATACCGTCGTTTCTATATGTAACCTGCAAAAAGCGAACGCACGCGGCCTTCTCTGGGTTGACAGCCAGCGTTGCAAATACACTTAACTGCCATGGCGACTCCGAACTCGAACCACTAACGGCAATAGTTGCATACAACGCCTGCTCTGCTTCCACCTGAAATGTTCGTTGGGCTAGCGCTAATGAGGTGAGTGTTCCTGGTAAACAGTAGCTTGCGATATGCATCTTAATCTCCGAAGGTAGTTTCTAAATGCAGCTTCATGATTAGTTTCCGCTATATATAATCATTTGAAATTGATAGTACTATACGAACTTCAGCGACGCCAGTCATTCTCACAACGATAGTTCCTGATGTAGCGCTGGATAATACTGGAAATCGCAGTGAAAGCAAGCAAGACAGAATTCGACGGTGTTGAAGAAGAAAAGCTGTGTAATGTACACCAGCAGATCATGATTAAAGAAAGATTGATGACGGGCGGATAATCATGATCATATGCGCGCTAGTCACCATCTGACAACGAGGGGGATATACCAGTTAGAAAGATGTAGTACCACTTAGAAGGAGAGTTCCTGTTTACAACTAGTATGCATTCCACATATTGTTGACGAAATAACTTCAAGTCCATACAGACACTAAGGAAGTAAATGAGACGGGGAAAGATGCTGATCACGGAGCAGACGCATATTTACGGCTCTAGGCGCTTCAATTCCGCAGAATATGATGATCAAGAGCGCGAGACCATATTTGGTATGACCAGACACGCGACCAATGGACATGCCACACAGATGAAGTAAAGTCATCGCAGATGTTGGTTCAGGAAGTGGGTCATCCAGGAGTTGATTTAAATCCACTCTATGTAACTCAGGCAATTGAGACACATGAGGAACATGGTTGTATTGGTATTGCATTTGCGCTTCCAGGGTTAATAAAATCTTGGAAAAATAAGATTTGTGAGATTTCACTTGACTCAACATGTGAGTTGTTCATCAGTAATTCCTTCCTTGCATTTATTAAATTTAAATTTCTAGTCAACACTAATGCCTCCAATTTTGAGGTTTTTGTTCTCCTTGGTGAAGTGTATGGATCTGGATGTCCACTTGGATACCTTATTCTACAATCGAGTAATGCAGGCCCAGGAGCAAAGGAATGCTACATTACAGAATTTTTGGAATACTTCAAGCACAAATGGCTCTTAGAGCCTATTATCACTCTCACGGATAAAGATTTCTCAGAAATCAATGCTTGCCGCACTGTCTTTCCTGACACAAAGCATCAGGTGTGCTTTTGGCACTGCCTTTGAGCTGTTAAGACATGGCTGTCTATTCTTCAGCGACGACCCAAACATTACAATGTTCTCAAAGCAAAGGCTGAATTTGACTGGATCGATAAAGCATTTGTTCCAGTTGGACAATCCAAAGAGCCAAACCTTGTATGTCCTTAATTCTCTTTCATGCCAATAATGCAAACTAACAACTGTAATGCAGAATGCTCACGTTGCATCAAAGGCAATTCCTCATCTTAAAATACATCTCAATGGAGAATTACAAAATACTGCACCGGATCCTACTCCTGCTCAGACTCGCCTTGTCATTTGTTTAAATGGCATTGTTCAATCTATCACATGTCTCCCTGAAATCAAAAACCCATTCAATCAGCCCCAAGATTATCACAATGACAAAGACACAATTGACTGTGACATTGATGATGACACTGATGTTGAAGACGATGATACAAACGATCTGCGCAAAGAGGTAAACAACTTCTATCAGAAAGGCCAAGGAGATGAACGAGATACAGAAGACACACCAAACTCTCAGTTTGAAGAAGGCGAGGCAATGGCTGATGATCCTACATATGTTTTCTGTCCTGTGCCACACCATAAACAGCTTCTTCACCCTTCACAAAACACTTTTGTCAGCACCCACAATTCCCAGAGCATTGGGATGGCAAGTGGAATGACAGTAGGATTTGTCGCAAAGCTGTCTATGAAATGTATCAGTTCTGCTATATCCATGGACTGCGTGAAGTATGGGGTTATATGTGGGGAAGCTGGTACTCACAGAAAATGTGGCCATTATGGGCACAATCAACATTGACCTACATTTCACGGCTTCAAACCACAATGAACGTAGAAAACTTTTGGCGACAGCTTAAACACGACCATCTTCATCATGTTGTACATCCACAGCTTCACCATCTAACTTGGATCTTGATTCACAAGGTTACTGCAGCATATGTGGCATGTGCAGAAATCCTGAATGCTGATTATTGGCTGGGTAGATCAAAGGAGTTAACAACGTACCAGAAATACTTCAAGTCATCTTGGAAGAAGCTCAAAGCTGCTCAAGTTAATGAGCACTCCTACACTGTTGACGTCGAGGCTTTTATGTGCAATTGTGGATGGCAGAAGTATAATAGACATCACCTTTGCAAGCATCTCGTGCAGGCATTCCAGCCTCCTCAGCCTTGATTCTTCTCCCAAGTTATTCGCCGCCATGTTCTTCCCATTTATCAGCATCCCGGGCTTGTGCTGAGAAACACTGAAAATTCACCATTTGATTACATGGGTAGTAGTAGTATCATAGATGGAGATGATTATGAATGGACAGAGGATCAAAAGATCTTGAGTGGAGGAGGGGGCTGGTGTCATCTGATTTGGAAGCGACATAGTTTGGATGAAAATACCTGTGCAGGAGGAACAGAAAAGCCTGAAATGACTGTAGGGCCATCAAAGAACAAAAGACAATGCACCGAAGAAGTTATAGACCTCACTACTACAGATATGATCGATCTAATGCATTCCTCCCCCATCTCAATTACTCCAGGTGGATATCCTGTCGCTCCCGCCACTATTTTACGGTCTTCTCCATCTGTTGGATATGGAAGTGGTGATGAACAAGAGGTAAGCACAATCTATATCTCAAATAATTGATACCTTACTCACCCTTGCTCTAGATACTTGCTCTAGATAGATGATTTTATGGATGAAATAATGAGGAAAGCTGATGTGTTTGAAGAGGCGGCAGCTATTCTTTGCAGCCAGCTCAAGCTCAAGATCCCAATTTGGTTGAAGAGACAGAGCGATCTCAAATTTGGGCATGACATCATAGATTTTGTTGAGGACATTCAACTGTATGAAAAGACGGGTACGAAGCGTGAAACGACATGAGCAAGGGAAAGTCAAAGGCAGAAAAGCGCAGAGCAAGGAACACAATGGGATATACATGATGCAAAGTCTAAATCTGGACATCCATTGTAAACACGGTGAAAGTATGAAAGGTCTAGGATGAACACAAACAAACATGAGGGGTACAAGGCAGATGTTGTGGCAAGGTAAAGGCTATTGCAGTAATTCTGGTCTATATGTACTGCAATTACAATCAGAAATTTGTGAGTAAAATTATTTTTGAATAGAACATCTTGCATTGAAAGTTTGGAGAAGTGTGTGAGGTTGCTTATGTGAGCCTAATAGTAAGATGTGACAAGTCACATTGCATAAAGATCACACTATCTATCTACATTCACACCTCATCGAAAGGCATTCGAAGAACCTCTGTATGTGACTGCTTATCAAGATGGATATGGTCTCATTGCTATGAAAGATTCATAGATCAACGACCCAAGCCACAAATTATCTTGAAATTTAGGGATGATGAGCAGAATCCTTGTGAGCTAATCCTTTTGAGCTTGCAGAAGAATACCAGGCAAGAGGCATTTTTGTGACAGCAATCCCTCTAATCCTTCTGATCTTCGCAGTTTAGAATTTCATAAATGATGTGAAGCAGGCATCAAACATCGAAAAAATTTCTGTGAGGTCGAAAAACATGATGGTAACAAAAGAGAACTACAAAGCTCTTAAAGACCAAATGTTGTTGCACAACAAGGGTGCCATGTCAGGTGTATTTACAGTGGTCAAGGATGATTAAGCATATCAGGGGAAGAGAGGTTACGAGAGCTGCTCTTCTAATGAAAGAGATCATAGATACTTTCTCATGATTCTAGCATCACCTGGTGTACATGGTCAAATTACTATTCTATGGGCCTCGATCTGTTGGGACACCTCAATCTGTTGGGACACCACGTTTCCTCTCCTCTTTCAGCCAAAGAGTGCCATCAAAGAACTCTACTTTGTTGGATTATCAGAGGGCCGTCAGAGGGCTGGCAAGCTA
Source organism: Tephrocybe sp. 9980TJB (assembly GCA_018220975.1). Taxonomy (NCBI): domain Eukaryota; kingdom Fungi; phylum Basidiomycota; class Agaricomycetes; order Agaricales; family Lyophyllaceae; genus Tephrocybe; species Tephrocybe sp. 9980TJB. The sequence goes on along the minus strand of JABAJU010000331.1, from coordinate 5,515 downwards.
TCAGAAAGCCCTCAAGTCATGCAATAGTGCCACAGAGCACTTATAGTCCATGACAGTCACATCTTATTGTTCTAACTCCAAGCTATGTTCTGAAAACATTTCTCATTATCTACTGACTTGTTTTCTCTCCTGTCTGCAGTGCTCTGCAATTAAGTGGCTCTTGTTTAGAGCCATATCTTTTTGTTATCACTCATATAGTATTGTACATTCATATTTACATTACTTATACAGTGTTTCGAGCTCGAATACCTCAGCTGTTGCTCACGCTGTTGCACACCAACACTGAGGTAAGAACTACTTACATTACAATGCCTTCTGATACTTACAAATACCTAGTTTGCTTATCTAGGTGAATATATAGCTGTTGCTCATGCTGTTGTGCACCAACACTGAATTTACTTATCTAGGTTCTCACACCATATAGTTTCTTCAACCCATTATACCTCTCGTAGATAAGGGCAAACACTCTCCCACTCCAGAGCATAATGTTGTTTCTGATTGTCAGGTATTGCATAGTCATGATTACTGCCATCTTGAGAGATCCCAGCCTTGATCCCATCTTTGTACCTGTCAGAAATACAACTAGGTGCTATGATTCATTCGATATCGTTGAGTTCCTGCAGGCAAATCTTGCAAATGAGCGACAATTGAAAATTTTGAAAAAATCAATGCAAAGATGCACCACACCAGCTTTGTTGAGTTTTGAATGTCAGTGCCCAAACATTTGAAAAGAAAGACCCTTCATTAGGAAAAAGGTAATGTAAATATATATACACCCTAAATTATATATACATACATTATGATATAGTCATGTTCATATACATTATATATCTATATATCAATGGGCAAGCTGCCATAGATTGATGTAGGTCTCACTTAAGCATTCATAGATGTATTGACTTGCTCACTCACAAATGTAGACATCCATAAAGCTGACAAAAAAATATACATTCTGGCAATATATGATAGCTATATAGAAATCATAACATTGAAGATAGGGATTGAGGTAAAATGACCGAGCTTTATTGAGAACTGACTCGGGGATCCACGTTTAATCAACACTATGTCCAAAGTTGAGGATAAGGTGGCATGAATGAAGGATCATTGAGGCAGGAATGATAGAGGCCCGTTGTTGATAGTTTTGGGAGGAGAGGGAAGTCTCAAACATACCAAGGTCAGTGTTGAATTTGCATAACGGCTTGAACCAGTGAACATAGAGTAACGGTTCATGTGATTGTCTATAAGTGTCAGGCAGCTTAAAAATAAGCTGAAATTGAGTGATTCTAATCCCTAATAGGAATAGATATGTTATCACACAAGGACTGAAGAAGAAACAAAACAATTGACATACCATCCAGAGGCTCGGCTGAATCATTACCTGTGCTAACTCAAATCAGAACTGTACTAAACCTCGCTGGAATGGGTTTCTTGATACCACCAAGAGAACTGAGAGATCCAGGCTGATATTTTGTTGCAATGACAGAATCATCGACACTGTTGGTGCATGGAACCTCAGAAATTGGTGCCAAGGAGAGACGAAGCTGCCGATACACAGGAAAAGTCATGGTATCTGAGAGTGATCTGTGGAGTGTAATTGACTCCTCATGGAGAAAAGATGTCAGCTGTGGGATGAAGTTGGATGCACCAAAGTCTTGGATGATTGACTGAATGGTGACATGCAGGAAGGAAGGCTTTTTCGTGATGTGAAAGCATGTTGTTGTTTGATGCTGTAAGTGCTGCTCATCGTCTTCATCACCTTCTTCATCACCACCTAGGTCCCTTCTACTGTCCATCTCTTTTCTCTCCTTCACAGCATAGCTCGGCATTACCTATTGAAGGTACATATCAAACCATTTTATAGCCTCTTGTCATCTCAGCCACACGGTTATCTGTTTTGTGTATGACTCCCTCTTATTCGATGCCCGATGTCCCGTCTTTGCCAAGTCAATGTGAAGTCTTTTGGTGGCCTCTGTGTTGTCTCCAGCTGCACTTCCCAATGCTTGGATAGAATCAAGATAATGTTTTACATTGTGAATCTTGCTAATATTGAAATGTTTTCATATGGCCAGGTCTTCAAACACCTTCTTGTTCTCATGAAATGTGACCCAAGCTGCATCCAACTGCGCTAATGTCTCGTCTGTATGAACCTCAAACTGGGCATAGTATATGAAGTCCAAGACCCAACGCACACTTTGAATAACCCCTGGATCTGTTGCATTTGCTAGGACACCAAGAAAGACTTTCTCTATGTTCTTATATTTGGTTCCCATCTATTGTGAAGTGAGAGAAATTCCTTTTTTGAAGTGTTGAAGAGTGGGATGAGGGGGCATTGTTTGAAACTGTTGATCAATCTCTTCTGCCCCTTTTGGCACAAGCATGGCTTCAGTAGCCCAGCTAACAATGTGATCTTTAAAGATGCCTTTGTGAAGCTGGTGAAGGACATCAGGAGTGATACATGCAAATATATTGCAATGAGGTAAGTTTTGCCAGAATGGTTGGATAGGATGAAGGCACTGAGCCTTAAATTCTCTTGGCTTTAGGCCTCAATGATGCTGCTCCAAGATTTGAAGAGTTTTTTCAGGGTTACGAAGAATAGAGTGGATGGGCTCACCGTACTTCTTTGGGTGTACAGTGCATGTCAGACATGCATTTTCCTGGCAACCGACAACAAGGCATTGCTCAGGATAATTGGCAGCATATGCAGCAAGAATGGGGTAAGCCTTTCAAATGAACTCATCAACACATTTCATATTGATACCATCCTTCCCAGCTTCGACAAGTGATTTCAGAATTTTTTGCATACAGTCATGAAAGAGCTGGTACTCTTTGACACTGTGCTGCTCAGGAGAGAAGCACTCAAGCTTCTGAACAGGTATATACTCAATTAGAACCATGGCATGTGCAGATGGCTGATGGTAAATCACATGCTCCATAGAACCAATTGCAGCATAGACTAGATATGCTTGCTTATCCCCACTGAAGTTTGTCAAGCTTGTCTTGTCCGATGAGAGGATTACAGGGACTACAGTTGCCTCTGAAGGTAATTTACCCTTCAATCTGTTCATCAGATTCTGAACACTTTTTCTAGCATGCATCATCACTCACCTAGGTCTCCCACATCCAGTCACCAGAGTTGGTCTCTCCATATTCACGATTTTTTTGTGCCTCATCTTGGTAGACTCTTATTGGGGTTTACGCATTTTTATCGCCTATAAATGGATTCTCAAGAAGTTCTTAAATGTACTCAATTGGGTTCTGCCTCCAAAGCTCAACCCATTCTGTATGTGGATTTCCTTCAGAATCTAACTCATCACCCTCGAGTTCAAAGCCTTCACAGACCTATTTTGGCCCTCCTGGTAGCTTATTAATCAGCTTCAAGAGGCTGCATGCATTGTGAAATGCAGGCTTGATGTTATTGTGAATCTTTGGTAGATGAATTATCAATTATTTGAGGTCAACATTAGGTTTGCTTGACTTAGGCCAGATGTCATCAGCTACTGTGCCAACTCCCATTCAGCCTCATTGGAGAACAGTGCTCATGGTTCATAGCCTGCGGCCTTCTGCTTGCTCCGAAAGTCATCAAATGTTGTTCAACAGGTGCTATATATATTTCCTGCCTCCCCTAGATAGTCCTCGACCCAACGTGCATTGACATCAGGTTCTGGTTCCTTTTCAGCATATGGTGGCACTGGTGGAGGTGCAAATAGAAAGTCCTGAGCTATGTTGATGGTGTCATTTTCAGCTGCAGGTAAGATGATGCCTGCATCTTTATTGTCATTTGCTGATATATAGATGGCAAGGAGCTTTGCACGACATGCCAAAGTTTGGAGGATAGACGAGTTAAGGCCTTGAGCAGTTTGGATATGAGTATTACAGTATAGACACTGAGGCATTGGTGATAGATTGTACAGTGAGGGTTCTTCGTTCAAGATGATAAATGATATTCCTCTCTCTTCTACTAGTAGTAGCTTCAACTACAATCTCCATGCATGATAAATTGCATGACCAGTGCCTTGAAAGATGTGGGCACAGTTGGGGTTCAATGTTCAACATTTAACGTTCATCCATAGTCAGCTGATCTTTGTTGATAAAACCAACCCATTTTCATTCCTCACTTTCTTATAAGACTTTAACCACCATCTCCTTTGCATGGGCACTTTAAAGGGCATGCCAATATCATCATGCAAGCACACTATTCTCCAGTCCAAAAGTGAAGACTCACAGGATGAACAGCCCATCAAAAAGGTATCCAAACGCACGACAAAAGCAACAGCCAAGATGGCTGCAAATAGTCAATCACTTGCAAGTCCTTCTACTTCATGATGCTGATGTTATTCATGCAGAAAAGGAAAATCTGCAAAAGGCACAGCAAGAATTAGCAAAGCTCAAGAAACAACTGCTCAAGTTGAAAGGGCAGAAGGCTACAAAAGGTTAGTTTCTTTTGTATTGTTGTGTTTTCTATATTTTCATTTTCTATTTTCTGACTTTATTCAGCTGACGACAGTGACAAAGAGAGCCATGATGCTGCTAAAAGTGAAGATGAAGAAAATATGGGGTTTTCGAGTTCCGTAGGTCTCTGCGTGAACACCAGGTCACAATTTGCTGACAACTATTTCTAGATTAAGCCACTCATGCCTATCAGAGAGCCAGTCAAGACCCCTCTTTGTCGCATTGACTTTTTCCAGCTCAATCAAACAACTATCTCACACTATGTGCAGGCTGCCACCATTGCAGCATCACCCCATGCTACAATTAATCAAGATCATGATAACAATGGAGCTTGGTCAGGTGATGAGGACAAGCCCACTGATAACACTCACGATGATGATGACCATGAGCCCCAGGATGTTGAGCCATCACAGCTGGGTCTTCTGAGGGTTTGTCTTTGTCCTGGTATCAAGCTGACAGCACAGCCAACTATTAATGACTTTATTGACCCCACTGTTCGCAATCTCCTGCTCACAGCAGCTTGGGAGTATGAAGCTCAAATCTCAGGCATCAATCCCTTTTCTTCTTTGGCCATACAGGTTCAATAGGCAACGGATGTATGGAAGAATGCTCAAGATGTCCATAATGAGAACATAGGTGATGAAGACACTCCGCGATATGAGTTCATTGATAGGCTGCTTCATCTAGTGAGTATTTGTCATCTATCCTTACCATTGGATTACTTATGCCCTCAATAAAGCTTAAGCATCGTGGATCTCGTATCTACGGTGAACTTGTTAAGTTGGTACGCTCTGAGGTCCAGAGTGCTTTTGGATTTTGCAAGGACAAGGTGAAGTTCATTAAAAAGAATGCAACTAAGGCCAAGTCTCTTCAAATAAACCAGTCCTTCTATTTCAAGATAAGCTTTTGTTTTAACTGTTGAAGAATGCAACCCGGCCACTGCAAGTGAATCAGGTGCGCATGACGATGGGTGCACGCATGGATGCGCCGCCACAAGATTTTTACTATATTCTTACCACACCTAATATGGGTCTTATACTCACTCTTATTCATTATCCACTTCGTT
>JABAJU010000330.1:0-10913 GCA_018220975.1 Tephrocybe sp. 9980TJB | reverse complement strand
AAGGAAAATATATATATAATGTAGAGTCCTCTGACATGCAAGAGGTGCAGAATGAGAGGAAAGTTAGAAGTGATTGTGGAGGATGTAATATAAGGAAAGAGATTTTAAATGAGTGGTGAGTATATCTTTTAGATAAACTAGACAGATAATGAACAGAAAAGAGAAGGAGTGAAGATGTAAAAGATAGAGTGGATAAGGTTGGTTGTCCCCTGGCAGATTGTCCCCTGACAGAAACAATGAATGGACTTATCAAGAATCACAGAGGTCCACCGCATGCTGTTTGCCCTGAGAAGATCAATACAAAGGATCTGTATGCCCTTGACATTGATGACGCCATCTGGCAGGATGCTGGCCTTGACAGTGATGACAAAGATTCGGCCACTTCACCTCCATGGCTAGCCATCGAGAGGGTGCGTGAGGGGATCAGGGCAGTTCTTGAGCACGATAGGTGCCTTGAAGAAAAGGCCCAATTACAATGTGAATGTCGCAGTATGCGCATTTGGTTCACAGAAGAGTGGAAAGTGGTCAATTTGGCATTAGAGACTGGTATGGCCTTGATCACATTTATAGAATTAATATTTACTTGATTTGTGTCAGACAATGAAAGCCTTCGGTATTTTATTATGCGTCGCCAAGAAGATCTATGCCGCCTTTGTATCCACTGGCAGAAATCAACTCAAGGACTGGATTTCAGCGACGACGCCACACTTCCTGAATGGGGCCCATCTCTGGAGGAGTTGCTCGAGGCAAGGGTGGCGCGAATTGATGCGAGAGTGGAGCAGGTGACACCAGTGGCTGGAGATGATGGAGAAGGTGAGGGTGAAGATGAGAGTGAGGTTTCTGATGATGATGATTCAGGTTTGGTGGACTTGCTGGATGCTTTAGACCTTGTGAATGCATATAAATTAGACCCAGTTAATGAAGAAGAGTTTTAATTGAATAGACTCTCTTTCAATTCCTTTTTGTGTGATTGAAGAAACTTATATTTACTAAATTCATAAGTGCGAAATAAAAGAAAAAGAAGTCTATTGTGGCGTAATGACTTGCAAAAATAACAACTGTTGGAATGGGCATGCCCACAGCAACTGGGTGAATATGAGGTGGGCATGCCCAAGGGAAAATATGGGCAGGCCCAAGCTTCTTTGAGCGGGCCCCTTAATATGTCAGTTCTGCAATAGGGGGCATCTTCCTTAAGGTAGGAGGAGGGGGGCAGTCTGAAGTGCCAAGTCATAAAAGCTTTTTGAAGATCAATGAAATTCTACTTTAAGTTATATACAAACTACTGTCCTAAGCGATCCTTGTTCTGCATAAACAGCTGAAGAATTTGAGATGCAATGGTAGGATCCATTCCTTCCATGTAACAGACTCTACTGTTACACATGTAATGACTATCATTAATTATTATTAATGGTTATATATATATCTTATCAGTAGATTAGATATAAGGTCATGTGACATCACCAGTACTTATGTGCTGTCACAAGTGAACGACATCAGCCATTCACACAAGCATAGTATCTAGGTTACCAATAAACTGGTCAGACTTAGATTGTGCAATGTGTGATAAACTGACAAGACTCAGTAATAAGTCTATAAACTTGTTACATTCTGGCAGCACAGCCAAAGGAGTTGAAAGATGCTGATGTTTTGTTGAGAGCTGCCCTTCCTTCTCGATACGTGGCCATTTCATAGATCAACAATCCTCCTCCTCCTCCTCCTCCTCCTCCTCCTCCTTTTCATCATCATCATCATCTCTCTTGCTGTCATTATCAGTATTGTTGTCATCATCAGCATAGAATGCCCTGTGCTTCACCCATGTTGCCATGTCTTTCTGCTTCTGTATATAGGACTTGACATCCTTGACTTTGAGAAGTGTCTTGTCATCATCACTTTGAACCAGAGCCACATCACTCAGCTCTAGGCTATATCTGTTGAGATTGATGTGCTCTGAAGCACTGTTAGGATTGGCAAAGAATAAAAATTACAGTCAACGTACTTTGCGCCCACGACATGACACCAATGTAATCAAGTGGACTGTTGATTGACCAAGTCTTCAACGCCTTACGCTTTTTAAGAGTCGACGATACAGACGACGTCCTCAAGCCTGACTTGTATTTGAAGCCCAGTCCTGGGAGAGAGCCACTTTCACTTATGTGATCATACTGTCATCATCTCTGTGTATTCCTGTCTCTGTTCTAGACACACATATATAGATATGTTGGTCCTCTCAATCACCTAGACCAACACTCAGTGAGGCTGTTTCTAGACAGCAGCCTTCCATCATGCCTAAATCATTGTGACATTCACCACTCTACTGACAAAGGTCCGGGGTCACTTGTACTCACCTGTCACATTACCTGCGATGGCATCGACCATAGAGCTTGACACCGTAGATTGAAGCGCTAAGACAAGACTATAGTAGTTTGTGATGCCAAGGAACTTTGATAGAGCACATAATGACCAAGTGCTTGATGAGACGCTGTAGGTGGGTTCGGTATAATCCCAAGCCCTAGTAATATGTCCAACGTTCAGAATTAATCACATAGTATTTTGTCTAAAAACAGGTCCCAGTCTACACAGCAGACAACATTATGGGAGGTGAGTAATGGATTGTGGTGGGGTTGAAAGAAATAAGCAAGATCGTAAGATACTGTAGAAAAGCACCAAAGAGAAGTGTGTGATAGATAAACAGCCTGAGTGCGCTAGGTCCGAACAACTGGTAAGGAAAAACACACAGGAGTGACGTGTGCGTAAGCTACAGAGAGTTGAGTTACAGAGAATACTCTCTTCTCCATAGGGTCTAAGTCAAAGGTACGACCTCAGCCATGCACCCTCAATGGGGCTCCGAGGCTGAACTTCACTCCACTGATCTCCGAAAATGTGCCCGAGATTTAACAGGAAAGCTTCCTGGAAAGTACTGGCACTATCAATTTATTCAGCGGAACCTCACCGAGTATGGCCTTTTCAAACCAGGCACATGTACCCTCATCCTATCACAATCACATTCCATCATCTCCTGCTGCAGTTACAACCAACGGTGAGCTTGATGATGATTATATGCCAACTGCCAGTTCAGATCTTGAGCTTGACAATGATATCGCATCTGCTCTGTCACCAATAGCCTTCAATGCTGGCGAAGAATATGAATCAGTTACAGATCTCTTCGGTGAAGTACAGGATGTACCTGATCTCTGTACCTCTGCCCCGCTCTACCTCATACCAACCACCTCTACTTTGCCATCACATTACTATCCATCATTGGCCACTTCATCTATTTTCACTCCCTTGACATGATTTGCCTCAAAATCAGCATCAGCGTTGATTTCTCCTGCAAGTAATCTGGTGCCTTTCACTTACGATGCTGAAAAGTTGAGAGATGACCTTTTCAAAGAGGTCCGGGCACTGAGAGCAGAAGTAGGCACCTAAAGCAGCAGTTAGAGCTTGAAAGGGCAATGCGCACAGCTGCTGAGGCTCACTGTACAATTATTCGAGGAGAACTTGGAGATGCGCTCACTCGTCTTGAAAATACATGCCGAAAGAAAATCTGGGGCTCTACAAAGGTTAAAGCATGGTTTGTCATCCATCCAGAACTCAAAGTGGCATTTGAGAAACAAGAGGCTGAACGGTTGGAGAAGGAACGTGTCGAAATTGAAAGGGAGGAACAAAAAGTTGCTGAGGCAAACGCATGCACTACTTGCATTGCACGAGACTCTGCACTCAAAACCTACCAGCATCCCATGTCTACATTCAGGAAAAAGGAGGATTTTGAAGTCCCTGCTACTGCACTTGAGATCTCGACAAAGGGGACAGTACAAGAACTTACCCAGCGACTCAAAGACCATCTTTCTGAATACTCTGAATTGGTCAAAAATCCTCACTTTTCTGGCTTGTTTACTGCAGGCCATCGTCGGAAGAATAATATGGTTGCCAGTCATTCATGGGGATCTGGAGGAAACTATACAGCTTCTCAGCTGACGGTCGAAAGTATAGAGATCATGATCACACCTGCGTGACAGCTATGTCACAGGTTCACTCTGGTGTGCCAACGACATCAAGCGCTGGCTCATGGCCATTTCACTCTGGCTATCCAACTGAGCCAACAACTTCGAGTACAGCCAATGGTTTTTCATACCAAGATCATCACCCTTACCATTGTTGCATGTAAAATAGCATTTTCCATCATCCCACATCTCTTCAACTTACACCACGATATAGATATATAGACAAGTTGTACTTCACTTTTTTTACTGTGATCAGTCATTAAAGTAACTATGTGTGATGCATCGAATGAGCTTCAGTGCTGCTGAACGGACCTTCAAAATGGCAAGGTCTCTTGAATGTGACATTCTGCGGCAGTGCTGAGTGAGGAGGGGTGCCGAGTGCGGTGGAAAGCATAGTATTCAATGTGGTTTGTGGACTATCACATACTTGTTGCAATAAGCTCACTTCTCTAGCTCTAGCCTGATGCAGATAACACATCTGAGCCTTACCAGACCTATAGTCTATCTGGCAACTTCAATAGTAGAGCATCTGCTATATTTGTCATTGACGGAGACCGAATTGGATTCACAATGTCAGGAGTATGGGGGGCAGGTGCGGGCGTCTTAAGTCCTCAAGGTGGCACACCTCATGAACGTACTGAGGCTTGGTTTGAGAAAGCATGATGCCGCCCGCCAGGGGCTGTGAATTATCCCACCGATAGCACTATATAACTCTCAAAGAGTAGATGTCTAATATCTATGGAAAGGGAAGATACATCATAGCGACCTAGGACAGTCATTGTATATTAATTTCTTGTAATTCTGGCTCCAGAGCCACTCCAGAGCATTTTAGTTGTCGATCGAATCCCAGAATTAAAGACTTTATATATTGACCGGGAGCCCATAAGACGTAGATGACTAAACCATTGCAATGCATCTCCTTGTTCACTCCGACGATATGCTTTGGTCTTCTCTGCTCTCTCCTATAACCTTAAATCATAATCGACATACAGGGATTCCTCTATGCAGATCTTGTAGATCTTCTCCCTCTTAATCTGATCCATATCCACCTCATTTGATCACCTGAAGACTTTAGTGATGGCAAGGCAAAGCCAGAAATATTCACAACTGATGTACTGACTTGAAGACCAGGCGTGCAAGCAATGTGTATTGTAGATCCTGATTGCTATATGCTCCTCTATAAACAAGACGCGTTAGGCCGGAGAACTATAAAGTACCTCGAAGGTAAGAAATTCTTGTCCGTTGTAGCATTGCCCCTTGCGTTGCCCCAGGGATGTTGGATTGGGAAGCCGTCAGAGACGAACTTTTGATAGGACATTTATAAGGGAGGAAGCCTGTCATGAAGAATATATTGAATCCAGCCATCACTCGCCATTGCATCGGACATCTTCGCGACCTTGGAGATCATGAAAGCCATTGATGCAGACGGAAAGAAAATAGCAGCTTAGAGAATTAGAGGAACGCTGAGAGTGCAAAATTCAGAATAGGGAATATGTGTGTCACGATAACTTACAAACATAGGAGGCACATGTAAGGCCTAATGCCCTTCAAGTGTCGAGGTAGAGAAAAGACCAAGTAACCGCAGGTTTCCGACGGCGCTTGAATGCGCCTATGGCTCACGTGGCAATGTTTGGCACTGCCTAGACCCTCAAAAGTTGGTTTTCGACCGAGAATAAGCGCCCCGAAGTTGTTACATCGTGTCAAGTGTGCTGCAGCATTCGCATTGCAACCACATGTTCTATATCTACTCCTTATATTCCAATGACCCAGGATGGCGTGTGTACTGACTCCTTAACTAACATTCTCCCCCGCTCACCATCCTTAACCATGCTGTCGTCATCCAAACGTGACTCAATAACAACGAGTACGTCACAGTATCCCCGTCCTTTTTCAAAAAATCGTTATTACCTTTAACCTAGTCTCGCGCTCGCGAAATCACGCGCCACCGCCAAGTAAGCTAAAGCATTTTCCACGAAGCATTGTTTCGGTATTGATATTTAACATTTGACACAGTTCCCAGCACGCCCACGGTAACCATAGGGAATACCGAAAAACTTGGCAAAGAGGAAACAGTGGATCGTCATACCCCAGCAGAAATTGCTAATTCGTATCACTGGTTTGAAACGTAGGTTTATTTCCGCTCACTAAATAATTATGATTGACGGGTTTTTCCCACCATGTATAGCAGAGTACACAAGCTGCTTGATGCAGCAAGTCACTTCTTTCATTCCAAATGAATCCAATCGCTGACTTTACCGTATCTTTTCAGCTCATAGGATTCCAGAAACAATCTCGAGATCTCCGATGGTCGAATAGTCTATCACTCGCAACCTATGGCGTGCGCATGTATCTAAATACGTTACTATCTGGGTTCTACGTCAATGCCGTACAGTTCCCGCCATTACTGGAAGGCGACCCGAAACATCCTGTATATCTGAACTCAGAGACTCTTCGAGGTATCCCCTCCATCCCTGTCTTGTTCAGGGAAGGTGTGGTAGCATTTGGGAGCTTGAGGCAGAGATTGGATCAGTTTAGTGAATATAGCGTGAGCGGTGCTCTCTTTTGTCCTACGCTCCAAGCCAACCGAGATGATAGGATGAAGTTGAACAGATGAATCGCTTATTACAGATGTTTGAGAAGGAGCTGGAGGTCAGTATGTATCGGCATTTGAAACACCAGTTTCCTCATGTTATCAGTATCGTGCTGCATGCCTGAGTACATATGAAGGTCAGCTAACGATCGTCATCTGAGAATGACCATGGCACATTGAAAGCATTATTCAGATCAACTGGACCAGCGACACATTCGGCAGTATATCCATGACCTAGCAGTTGAAATGGGGTCGGGCTTGGATAGCATGGTTTCATCATTTCAGAATTTCAATGTGAATGGTACGAGTGCACCAGTATTCCCTCTGAACATGGTATCATACTCTTGTTTGACGTCTGGCTCTCGACAGGCCTTCCTGCGATCCTGTACGAACAAAAAAGAGACAGTCATAACGTGCTTGAAATATCGGGTGTTGCTACCTTTTTCTCTGCTGTAACAGCCACTATGTTACAAATTTCTTTCACGTTTCCAACGACGACAACGATGTCAGTCGTGAACACAATGTGGTTTATTTCTCTAGTTCTCAGTATCGGCGCTGCTCTCAATAATCTGTTGGCAACAGCATGGAAGCGGTCTATCTTGTGCGTAACTCATCCCAGAAATATTTTATCAGGCTTATGGTATTTGTGTAGTGGGTTACCAGCACGGATGTTGGACGACTGGATTACAGTTTGGTTGCGATCATCGCCGCCTGCCTTCCTCGCCCTATCAATCTGGTTCTTCATTCTAGGAATAGTCATTTTTGTCTTTGCGTCGAGTCAGGTAAGGTCCACTCACATCCATTCACATGCAAAATTGTCGCCTCAACATAAGTTATAGCCTGGGTATACCTCGGTACTGACATTAATGGCGATCGGCATAACATCTTTGGGTCTCGTTAGCGTCCTGACATCCATTGCTTACAAGGTCTGGTTGGTTCCCCTCCTTGCGGTGAAGCCGAATATGAAAGCTGGTTTGGAACAACCGAAACTTGCCTTACGGGTCACCTTAGCACAGCGTCACCTAGCCGAGGATGAGGCCACACCCGACCGTTCCTCAGACATTTTAAAATACACGAATATGAAGAAAAATGGCTTACAGCTTCCAAGGCTTCGTATCCTTGGATGGCTATCTCAACCCAGCCTTCAACCCAAGGAAGAAGATCCCCCTGGAGAGAAAGTAGCCGAACCTGCGATACCTATGCCTTCAGGCCCTCGATCGGCTTGGAAACGTGGTATGAAGGCTGCCACTGCTATGAAGGCGTTTCACCAGGGCGTGTCAGATGCAACATTCAATGGAATTGCGGACCTCGATGTTCTTGCATCATCCGATCACTTTCAGCCGCTCAAGTCACCCTTCCTGCTGGAATTTCCTGATGCGCCCCGACGAGTCATACCTCTTCGGTATGGCTTAATCCAGGATCTAGAGTATTCGCCAAATGGCCAGTTCCTGGCTACGACGCAGTCTGTTCTTTCTCTGCCATAAGGGCTTCCCTTTTCTAATTCATCATTCGGCAGTTATGATGAACACTCTCGATACGCAACCACAATACTCTATATGACGGTCTTAAATGTGGAAAGCCACGAAGCAAGTACCAAATTGGAACGTTCGCCTGTCTATGCGTATGACATGCGTCATCGACATGTTCTTCGAAAGCCGGGGAGGAGGGTTGTCTGGTCAGTCCATTTTCAGTGAAGCCGTAGATTCGCAACGAGGCTTATTTGTCTCTTAGGTCTGCAGATGGGATAAAATTTCTCGTTCAGTTCGATCATAACCTTGTTGTGCTAAGCTCCGTAAGTTTGGACGCCTTTGTATCTGCATTTTTTTTTTTTGATCCAGTATCGGCCACTGTAGGCATGCCAATTTATATCGTCTATTGATCGCCAGAACCATTCTATCGAGGCAGCAACGTGGTGTAATCAATGTAAAAGTTTCTTTTAAAGTGCGGTAACCTCTATTCATGACGCCTTCGAAGACATTCTCTCGCTTGAAAGGGATATGGTTTGTAAACTGGTATGCTGTCGATCTCTCTGTCGCTTTTCGCCCCTTGACAGATGGTTATGTAGGATCTTGAAGGACGTGTGAGCAGTAAATGCCAACCATCAGTTTAATGATGTTGATGCCGTTGCAGGTAATCGTTAAATATTGCCTCGCAAATCTACTTTTGCGAGACATCGTTTTTGTCCCGGATTCACATTTCCTTTTGCTGATTGGCGAGGTTGCCTTTTCCCGCAAGGACTTGCTTCAAGGTAGTCGGGCTGAGAAGCAACTTATACGTGAGTGTCTTTTTTTGGTGACTTACGTCGGCCTGAGGCCCTTCGTGTACACAGTGTACAATTTGGACTCTGCGGAATGTCTAAGGTACTTGGATTCAATCTTGTTTTAGACTTTGAGTTGACCGTGTCTGCTCGAAGTCGCCATCCGATCCTTGACGATATCCGGTACCTCAAGGTGGCGAGAACAATATCTGGAATGAGGAATGTCTTCGATGTCGCCTTGGGCTACCAAAGCTACGTGTGTCGTGCACTGTATAACATAATGAAAACGGAAACTCACTGTCAGCTAATGAGCAGGCCTTGCGGACCATTCTTGAGCTCCAACTACAGAAGGAACCACCATGTTTGACCGTCGATGCAAATGCTTTGGCTCAACCTGGCATTGAACTTGGAGGACATGGCTACTTTGCTGGCGATCAGGACCAGATGGTCGTTTATATAGGTGCTAGTACGCAAGTCAACATCTCCATGTACACAGGCCCTAACATCAGACATGCCAGATGGGTCTGCGTATTTCTGGGAACGAGAGTCTGGGAGATTGGTTAAGACTCTTCCAGTTGAGAGCTGCGATCAATCCTCGTCACGCTGCTTTGCTTGGTGCCCTTCATCTAATTCAGTCGCAGATGTTTTTGTTACAGTATCGCCCACGGAGTTGAAATTTTGGGAGGTAGGAAGGAATGATTGCCATATTTAAAACCTGGTACATTCTCGATGCGGCATAACATCTTCGCCTTCTCCAAATTCCAGATTTCGCACAAAGTGCATTTGAGCAAAAATAAGAGACCACAAAACACTGGCACATGTACAGATAGAAATGTACGCTAAAAGTCATGGTAGTATTAACTTTCAGAGTTTGATTATTACATCTAGCCCATCAGGTACACATCGTGCAGCACCCAAACCATGTTCAGCATATCCATTTCCCTGTAATTAGGTTATTAGCATCCTCTTGTTGTCCATTTACGAATGGTGAGGTGGCGTCCATGGCTGTGGAAGCGGGTGTCCAAGGGCAGACCCCGCTCTTGCAGCAGAAGCTATACCCTATACCACCAGTTCAGTGCATTTGTTCTCATAATAGCAGATAAACACGTACCGAGACAACCACGAAGGAAAACAATTTCGTTATCAGTCATCATACGGGGTGAAGTGCGCCAATACGTCATAGGGCTCAGACCTTGCACGTTAGACTGATCATGACCTCCCCTTGCGGAAGTTCGGCTGCGAGGGTCGGAAACAGAGCCACAGGACATTGTCGAAACTGCTCCAGAGGGTTATTTTTCGACAAATATGTGCAGTAGATTCCATTGGCATCAGCAGATGTGATGATTGACGCATGCAATCTTTGCAGTACGTGCAATTCCGGTGCCGGCTACCAATGACTATGCGCAGCAGAATGAGCATGACTATGTTAGTCGATGCTTAGGCTCTCTTGCACTCAACCTGACAAGCTGGCTCCAGAGATAATAACAGAATGTCGAGAACCATTCCTTCCTTGACTTGTCCAGTAGTAGTGTTTTACGGGCTCGGCTCGGGCTCAAAGCCGCAGCTTGACATAATCTCAAGCCTGGCCCTAAGCCGTTTTGCGTGGCCGGCCTGGGCTGGGCTTGGGCTCAGGCCGCGGCTTGCTGTGTGATAGCGTAGTATAGTCATCAATACTATATTGTTTTGTGTCTACAATTCATCGTCGTCAGACTCATCATCAATTAAAGTATCCCATGCCTTTGGATCCTCAATATCTTCCCAATCAACATCTCTATCATCCTCATGAACCTGTAGCTCCTGTTTTACTGATGACGATGATCCTGACTCTCGAAAAAGAAGCTCTGAGTGCAAAGAACACTTCAGAAATTGTAGTGCTTCAACAACATCACCTTTCAAACGATTTCGGCGCTTGCTAATCGTAATCCCTGCCCCGGAAAATACACGCTCGCTCAAAACTGATGATGCACAGATGGTGAGGTAGTCACAGGCTAATGAGGCCCACACCGGAAGACATGTAGAATTAATCTAAGCCATGATTAGTCCTTTGCATTGCTCCGATAAATTC